>CAUYON010143322.1:0-20667 GCA_963573935.1 Arctocebus calabarensis | reverse complement strand
GGCGTGGTTGTTATTAGCGTATATAAAGGCTACTGATTTATGAGTGTTGATTTTGTAGCCTGATACCTTGCTGTATTCCTTGATCACTTCTAAGAGCTTCACAGTAGAAACCCTGGTGTTTTCCAGATATACAATCATATCGTCCGCGTTTTAATATATTTTTAGAGAGAGGGTCTCACTATGTTGCTCAGGCTGGTCTCAAACTCCTGGCCTCAAGAGATCCTCCCATGTCAGCCTCCTGATTCACGGGGATTCTAAGCATTAGCCACTGTGCACTTAGTATGTACTTTCATACACAGGTTGCCACCAACATTATTCCGTCTAAATTTGCAAAGAGAATCCTATCTATATTTGGTAAGCTCCTCAAATGTCTTGATGACAAATTCCTAGAAGTTGCTATCAGCTATAAACAGAGCCAACTTAATTTTTGCATATGGTATAAGGTATGGATCAAAGTTATTTTTTGCTTGTAAATACTCAATTTTTTCCAGTAACTTTTATTAAAAATACTACCATTTCTCCACTGAATTGCCTTGAACCTTTGTCAAAAATCAACTAAGTACCTGTAGGTCCATTTTTGAACTCTACTCTGGTCCACTGATATATTTGACTTCTTTAGGCCAATGCCACACTAGTGATTACTATAATTTTATACTAAATCCTGAAGTCAGGTAGTGTTAATTCTCCAATTTTGTTTTTATTCTTCAAAGTTGTTTTGGACATTCTAGGTTCTCTGAATTTCCGCAGGAACTTTAGAATCAGCTTGTCAATTTCTACAAAACAATTTTTGAATCTTTACCTACAGCGTTCTTTGCAATATTGCTCAGAAAAAGTTTCCAACTCTGGCCCAAGCTTATATATATATATATACATACACACAACATGTTTACCTAAAAGCACAAGAATTTTCCCATGAATGCCTGTTCTGATAAATGTACTAAATTTTTAAAAATTACAGATTCTTATAACTGGGAGGTACATCTCTAAACTCAGTCTCAATAGAGCAGTCACAAAAGTATGGTTGGAGGCCTGAAAATATTACCAATTATGTCCCAATCACTACCTAACTAGTGAGTACGGCATACCTTGATAATGACAGTATATATATTTTGTAATAAAAAGTCTAACCCAATACAAGTAAAGATTTTTTTTCTTATAAATATCATGTAAACAGTTGTCATAGGTGATTGCATAATACTAAAATGCAAAGTAACACCTTCTGACAAAATACCTTTGCCTCAGAAACTATTCTAAGACTCAGCGCAAGAGAGTCAACACAACCTTTTCTTTCTTTCTTTTTTTTTTTTTTGTAGAGACAGAGTCTCACTTTATGGCCCTTGGTAGAATGCTATGGCATCACACAGCTCACAGCAACCTCCAACTCCTGGGCTTTAGGCAATTCTCTTGCCTCAGCCTCCAGAGAAGCTGAGACTACAGGCGCCCGCCACCAACACCATAATGTTGGTGGCTATTTTTCTGTTTTGCAGTTTGGCCGAGGCTGGGTTTGAACCCACTACCTTCGGTATATGGGGCTGGCGCCCTACTCGATGAGCCACAGGTGCCGCCCACAACCTTTTCTTAAAATGTTTGAAAACAATGGCTCAGCGCCCGTTGCTCAGAGGTTAGGGTGCTAGCCACATACACCAAGGCAGGTGGGTTTGAACCCAGCCCAGGCCTGCTAAAAAACAATGAATACTGCAACAACAACAACAACAACAAAAATAGCTGGGGAGCGGAGCCTGTGGCTCAAAGGAGTAGGGTGCCAGGCCCATATACTAGAGGTGGCAAGTTCAAACCCAGCCCCGGCCAAAAACTGGGAAAAAAAAAAAAAAATAGCCAGGCATTGTGGCAGGCATCTGTAGTTCCAGCTACTTGGGAGGGTAAGGCAAGAGAATCGCTTAAGCCCAAGAGGTTGAGGTTGCTGTGAGCTGTGACACCACCAAGGGCGATAAAGTAAGACTCCGTCTCAAAAAAAAAAAAGAAAGAAAAGAAAAATGTTTGAAAAAAAATTAAGAGAAAGTAAATATTGTCCTTAGTATGAAGAAAACTCAATTTATGGAACAGGTCAATTAGTGTATAAATTATCTAAATCCATTTAGATAATTAACTGTTAATTAAATAAACTTAAGATATTTTAAAATTTTCTTTATATAATTGTTTTTAATCTCATAGTGTTCTTGTAAGAATATTCAGCAACCAGCAAAACACAACACGTTGTGTGATAAGTTTAAACGATGCTACCAGAAATGTTAACTGCTAAGAAAAACCGAAATTCTGATCTGAAATTCAGAGTTTTTTTTTTTTTTTGTAGAGACAGAGTCTCACTTTATCGCCCTGGGTATCACACTGCTCACAGCAACCTCCAGCTCTTGGGCTTAAGCGATTCTCTTGCCTAGAGTTAATGGTTTTTTTCCAACTCAATTTGCATATAAATTTAAGCTTAGCTACCACTGGTCACTAATTTTCTCAACGGAGACTTAACAGGAAACTCACAAGGACACTCACCTCATTTAAAAGGTGTTCAAACACGAAAAATGATCAATTCCTTTTGCAAAAGAGATAAAATCATGGAAGGTGGAAAATGGACAATCATTTAAAAAAAAATTAAAAAACAAATGTACTCATTTAGAGGATCCTTAAATATGAATGTAAAACATAGATCACAAAGAAAAATGACAATCTTATATACAATGTAGCAGCTATAAAAATCGATTTGAAGGCTATATTATTTGATAATTCCTCTTAATAGTTCCATAAAGTTAGAAGAGGCCGTTCAAAAGATCAGTCTCATCCCTCTCTGAACCGTGGGTTTATATGGCAATCATCCTTAAAAGAAAGTAGGTTTCTCCTTGTTAACATTCTCACAAGAGTCAGCCATGGCTATACTGCATTCTGCAGGGATTAAGACTTTGGAGTCGCAGCTGTGTTGGAAGGTGCTGCCATTTCCCCTCAGAAGACTGGCAAGTCAGGCAGAGGCGGTGGGTCATGCCTATTATCCTAGCACTTGCGCTGGAGCTCAGGAGTTCCCGACCAGCCTGAACCAAAGTGAGACCCCATCTCTACAAACAGCTGCGCGTGGTGGCGGACGCCTGTAGTCTCAGTTACTCAGCAGACTGAGGCAAGAGAACCCGAAGAGTTCAAGGTTGCTGTGAGCTGTGAAATTAGGCACTCTACAGAGGGTGACAAAGTGATACTCTCTCAGAAAGAAAGAAAGAAAGGGAGAGACTGGCAAGTCACTTCACTTTGCCAAGTCTCAGTTCCTCCCTCTGCAAAATGGAGTCTCTTTCTTAGTTTGCTGTGAGGACAAGAGAATGTGGCCTCATTCACCAAAATTCTCCTAGTGATCAAAGAATAAATGAATTAAAGCATTTAATACATAATAAGCCCTTAATTTTAAAAACAAATTTTAAATAAATATGTAACAGTTCATCTAGATAGCAAAAGCCTTGTCCCAGAAAGGTTAAGCATCTGCCTAAGGTCACACAGGCAGGGGCCGTTGTCCAAGATTCAAATGCTGACATTCAGACTTCTGTTAGCCCACCCCACCTTAGTTGCTTCTTACTACTTCAAGCTTTCCTCTCTTGAAAGCTTCAAATTCTTGGCTATTCACTTCTCAGTTCTCAACTCTTCCTTCTTTCCACCTGTTACCCCTCGCCCCCCAAATATATGCCTGTGAATTTCACAAAGTACAGGAATCATCTTTCTTATTCTCCGTACAATGTTTCCTGTTCCTGGTGTTATGGACCACTTCAAGCATGTGAGGAAAGCTACACAACCATTCCCCATAAAAAATGAACAAACTTATATATACACAGAATTTTGCAAATAATTTCAGAGTACTGACAGATGACTCTGCTTCGCCCTCTTCCCCACAGGAAACTGTATTTAAAGCACCACATATCCTGCCCCCCTGCACAGCAAACACTCAATAAATGGTCGGTATCATTATTGTGATTATAATCTATGCCTATATAAAACAACCTAACCAAGGCCCTACTCAAATACGATTTCCACTAAGAAACACACTTCGATCACTCCACTGGGAGGAATGCTTTTCTCCTCTAAATTTATTAAACCCTTGTAAATGTACTATTTATGTGATTTTATAGGTAGAAACAGACTTAAAGACTATCAAAGCCAATGCTCTCATTTTATAGATGAGGAAGATGATTTCATATCACACAGCATAGTTGACTCTCTCCAATGCTATAATCAAAGTACATAGAGAGTAGGGAGTGTATCTTCTTCTTCTTCAATGTAACATTCCTTAAGGGTACAGGAATGATTAAAAGAATGAATGAATGAACATTCAGATTAAAAGCTCAACTACTATTAATCACTATTTTTCAAAAACTGTGAGGTCTTTTTTTTTTTCGAGACAGAGCCTCAAGCTGTCACCCTGGATAGAGCGCTATGGCATCACAGCTCACAGTAACCTCCAATTCCTGGGCTCAAGTGAGTCTCCTGCCTCCGCCTCCTAAGTAGCTGGGACTACAGGCGCCTGCCACAACACCCAGCCATTTTTTGGTTGCAGCCGTCATTGTTGTTTGGAGGGCCCAGGCTGGAATCGAACCCGTCAGTTCAGGTGTATGTGGCTGGCACCTTAGCCCACTGAGCTACAGACGTCGAGCCAACTGTGAGGTCTTGAATGTCTCTTTCAGCATTTCAGAACTTCCAGCATTTCTTTCTTTCATTTATTATTAACTAACTCTCTGGAACAAAATCTTTTTCTAAGAACTTCTTGTTAGGAGTAGATCTTTTTAGAATCCATTTTTTGAGCCATCTTCTCCCCTTCTTACCTGATCAGAGAAACCAGCTTAGGATAAAACTCTCAAGAGTATGTTATTGCTGTCTGGACTTAATTTTAGCAAGAAGCTTAATAGCAGAAAAAATATTATATTTTCACTTTCTCAAAACCTATTCTGGCTTTTGTGATAAGGTTTTCTATTTCCATGGTGAGCAAGCCTTCAATTACAGTGTCCTTCTTAGGTTACAGAATTCAGACTGTTTTCCATTCTGTAATCTAATATATCCCTTCAATTGGGAGTTGAGTTTTCCAGACATATGAAAATCTACTACTTACTGAGGAACTACTACTACAAGAATACAAAGCATTAAAAGCTGTATTTCAAAGTCTTGAAGAACTTTCCCAAGTCGGAGACGGAGTCAAACTTGTAAGATTTCAAGCTGTCAAATGAATGTGGTAATGAGTAATGTCAAATGAATGCTGTGTAGTTTTTGTGAAAGGAGAGGTTCTTTTAGGCTGGGGTGGTCTGTAAAGGATTTCTGGAAAGGGTAGAATCTGATCTAGATTTAGGAGGATTCATAGCATTGGAGAAAAGCCAAGAAGAGACAAGAGAACATTTTAAACTGTAAACAGATGATTAATAAAAGTACCAAAGAGAAAAAACAAAAGGGAATTAGGGATATACAGCTGTTCGAATAACAAATATCCAATTAAAAAAAATTCTTTGTAGTATGAGAGAGCAAAAGCATAAAGCATTCAGAGAGGAGTGTAAGAGATGAGATCTATTTCTCTGTGTGGGTAAATGTTAAGTAAAATAATCCACATACAGCATGTGGTACAGTCCATTGCATTTGAAGCATGTAACAAACGCAGGCTATTGTTTTTACCATTCTTTTGGTGATGAATGCTTTTTTAATTATGTTTTTTAAATCACAGCATAAAGGTAATGGCTGAATTTGACAAGCACTTTGATTTTTTACAATCTGTTAGGGAAAGAGATTTTCACAAAAAACAAAACAAAATTCTGATAATAGATCCCTGATTCTCCATAATGTAACATCCTGGAAGAAGAAATGAAAGAAGTAATTGAGGCTCACTGATAAACAAGGACAGTGAAAAGTTAGAAGGAATAATAACTGTATACAACACCATATTTATAGTATTGAGCCTACTGGTTCCCGCAGTAAGTTTGACTATATCTCATCTTTGCCTTAAATGCTGCTGATTTCAGAAAAGGGTTTACATAAGATGGAACTGCATTGCATATAAAAATTCATATTCATCCCAAAGAGAATTTGGAGGGTATTTATACATCTTAGCAAAAATCTTTTCATTTATCAGATTTAAAATAAAATTTGAATCCAAAATCTTAATTTATGCACAGATCCTTAAGACACATCTGGTACGTAAATCGGGATGTAAATTAACACACATTAAAACCTGTTAAAACTCACAACATCCTGGAAATTAAATGTTATTATCCTGTCTAACCTGAAACTTCTCTGTGCCTCAGTTCCTTCCTATGTAAAATGAAAATAATAATGATGATAATAATATTCCATATAGCTAACAAAAAAAAGTCCAGCTTTCCCCAAAATGTTACCTTAAATGTTTGTAATATATATGGTCTTACCTTTATTATTCTTTCTTAGTGTTTTTTGGATTTGTTATTGGATTTAATAAGTCATTTCAAGATGCACTAATTTTTTTATGCTTCAAAGTGGCTGATCTATACAATGAAAATAAGAATGAGATGCAGAAGAAAGGAACTCTTCACACCAAATAAGTGCTTATTTTTATCTGTTGCTGCCAAAACCTAGGGTTTTACTCAAGTGCAAGTCCCAATATCATAAGGACTTCTAAAAACTACTAACTCTTCACCCTTAGAATAAATTTTAAATGACTGTTATGTCACAACATTATGTTATGCCACATACCAAGCTTTTATTCAAATACATTATTTCATGTTAATACCCTCGGCAACCTTGGGATGTAAGTACTATCATCCCGGGTAAACTATCACTTCTCTGTGCCTCAGTTTCCTCTATGTAAAATGAGAATAATATTAATACTACCTGCCTCCTAAGAGTGCTATGAGGATTAGATGAGTCAATGTATGTGTTGAGGCTCATAAAATGATATCCCAAAATATGGTGCCTTGAATTGACACACTGAACTAAAGGGTCTCTCTCTGACCATCTCCTGCCACCTGAAGCCCAGTGAGACACTCTCTCAGGAATTTCCTTATCTGCCTCAAAAACCATCTTCCCCAAAGAAATGCAATTGTCTTAAGACCCCTTCCCTAGAATTCTCATCAAATAACCAAGAAAGATCAATCAGCAGGGGAGAAGAGAGTTGGGGTCCTCAACACAGCTAGACAGACTTTTCCTCTATTCTTCCAAGGGCAGCTCCAGGAGATAACTAGGTTTTGTGTGCATAAGACAACCTTTGTTCACAGTGAAGTTTGTTCCTCACCCTCCTGGTACCTCCTTCAGAGCTCAAAGGTCCTGGCCCCAGGCCATTGCTCTTTGGGCTCATTCATTTCCCCTGAGAATCAATTATTCCTCTCCTCCCAACTGAAGAGGATATGTAAGCATCAACCTTCTGGCCCATTAAGTGTGTGTGTGTGTGTGTGTGGTGTGTGTGTGTGAGTGTGTATGTATATGTGTGGTGTGTGTGTGTGTATGTAGGGGAGGAAATAGGTAGGATCTCACTATGTTACCCAAACTGGTCTTAAAATCCTGGGCTGAAGGAGGGGTGAGGAAAGGAAGTGCAGAGAGAGGGAAGGAGCGAGGGGGGTGGAGTCTTAGCGTTTGCACCTTTTGGGGGCAAAACACGATTGTAAAAGGGGCTTTACCTAACAAATGCAATCAGTATAGCCTGGTTTCTTGTACCCTCAATGAATCCCCAACAATAAAAAAAAATCCTGGGCTAAAGCTCCCACTTCAGTCTTCTGAGTATCTGAAATTACAGGTATATGCCACCAGACCCATCTAATTTCTCATATTTTTGTATGGTTCCCATGCTCATGCATATTAATAAATTTATTATGCTTTTCTTTATGAACCTGTTTTTTGTGTCAGCCATGACCTTCATGATGGAGAGGAAAGGGATCACCCCCCTTTTAACCCCTATATATGCAAAGCATTTAGACAAGTGCATGGTAAGCAAGCTAAATGCTGTATAAATGTAATCATTAAAATAATTATAATAACAATTCTTACAGCTTTTCTCCTTCAAAGCTAAATAACCCAAAGGAAGAATCTGAAACATCCCTACAAGTGCCAGGGTAACCACCAACACACTTGGACCATAATTTGGCCATTTGGTACTTGAAATTTACCTTGATACGCAGCATGCCATAATCATTTATTTGTTCCAATAAAAAATTTAGTCCTACTGCTTCCTAAATATAGCTCAATGAACAAAAATTAACCTAAGAACAAACTTCTACTTCAACTATAATAATCCCCTGAGATTGTTAAATAAAATTGTAGGAGGCCATTGTTTGGACTGAGCTCCTGTGCTAGGCTCAACAGACAAAACCAGAATGCAAAAAAATAAAAATAAAAAAAACCAGAATGCAGTCACTCATGCTGAAGTCCCCAGCCACCATGCTGAAACTAAGTTGTTCATCTGACCTTCCCAGAGAGGAGAGAGAGCGGGGATAGCCAAATCCCCAAACAAGCCAGTTTGAGCCAACATGATAAGAAGTCCCCTCTACTTTAAACTTTACCAGGAAAGTAACTGTAAAACAACCAATCCACATTTTGTTCCCTGTTTCTGCTTGCCTCAGCCCTTTTCTATCTTTAAAACCAAACTCCTCTGCTCAGCTCATTGGGAACACTCATTCTATTTTGTAAAATGAGGCATTGCCCAATTCCAGAATGGCAAGTAAAAGCCAACGAAGAGCTTCAAATTTGTTGTAACTTTGTCTTTTGGCAAGACCGTGTTTTTAGTGTCAGAATATAAAAAGGTAAGCTCTGAGCTTCTGTCATCACAGAATCATGTTCGTTAAAAGCCTCAATAGCAGAGAAAGTCCTTTCAACTAACAACAGAGCGTTTTTCATGTATTTAAAGCATGTATATGAGTTCAAAGCACCTTCATTTGCACCATTTCATTCAAATCTTCAAAACCATTTTATAGAAAGTGATCATCAAAGGGAATAAGTAGTCTGGGCAGAGGGAAAGCTTCCTCTTTTGCCCATTGAAAGTTTGCTGAAAATGAAGTGACAAAAGGCAGATTAATAGGAGAAAAAATGCAAACAAAATTTATGTAATGTGCATTAAACACAGAAGCCATACACAAGCATGAGCCTCAGAGAAGGGCACAACAGTTGAGGCTCCAAATCCATGCTCCTAGGGGGGAGATATACGGACCTGCGGGACAGACATTACCTTGGAAATGATTGTCTTTGGAAGCCAGATGGGGCAAGTTCCTGGAAGCTGACAGTGGGCAGAATGTCTCTGTGTACATTGTATTACACAGTGAGGACAAAACTGAAGAGCACATATCTGATTTAAAACAAAGATTTAAAAAAATCTTTTGAGCACAACCCCTGTGGAAATAATGACAGAGGCCGGTTTGCTTCCTACCCTAATGGTGAAAGCACTATATTTGCATCTCAGCAGCCTGGCTTCAATTCTCAGGCAGGGAATGCACCTGGTCTGGTTTGGTATTTGTAACTCACTCCACTCCTGGGTTCCTTCTTTTCTGTGCACAGCTTTTGCTTTCCTTTATTCTGTAGAAATATACGGGATTTTGAAGTATTTATGCATGAATGATCAGCTGAAAAGATGGGACCCTAGAAAATCAAACTGGACAAAACTGCAGGTTAAGTCTTGTTTATGACTACTGAGGCTTTCTTTCCTGGAGTTGCTTTTGTGACTTTTCTGGATTTTTTGTTTTTTTTTTTAGAGACAGAGTCTCACTTTATCACCCTCAATAGAGTGTTATGGAGTCACAGCTCACAGCAACCTCCAGCACTTGGGCTTTGGTGATTCTCTAGCCCCAGTCTCCCAAGTAGCTGGGACTATAGGCTCCTCCCAGAACTCCTGGCTTTTTTTTTTTTTTTGCCGTTTGGCCAGGGCCGGGTTCGAACCCCCCCCCCTTCTCAGTATATGGGGCGAGCACCCTACTTGCTGAGCCACAGGCACCTCCCTCTGGATCTTTTAAAAACCATTCTCCACCTCTTAAAAGATAACTTCTTGCTTCTTTGATTAAGTTCTATCTCTGGTTAAGGCCTATTGGTTTTACGTAAAAGGTTTCTGTAGTTTCATAGCTCAAAAGTTAAGATAGCAGCTGTTCGTCCTGGCTGGAGTGTGCTCCATTCTTCTTCACTCCTTTCTACCCCCCTTCCTCTTTGCTGATCACGGAGTTTTGGCTAGTCAATGGCAGCCAGATGTTCAAACTGTATTTAAGTAAGACAAACGCTGAGCTGCAACCCAGCAGCTGTTTCTATATCTAGCTTCCATTTTCTGTTATGTCGCATTCTCTTTTTTGTCCATGAATCATCTCAGCATTAGAGTCTCTCTGAATCTCTTCTAGTTCAACTGCCCAGTTTGAAAGTTGCTCTTTCCTCAGTGAAACTGTTAAATTTAATTTTCGCCAAAAGTGGGTTCTGAGCTAGACCTCTCAGCGACCCCCAGGAACACAGGGAGCCCGAGCGAGGGACCTGCTAGACCTTACTTTTTCCTGCAACTCTCAGATTTCAAAATACCACAAATTTGTGTTTGTAACTCTCGGTTTGTTTGTGTAAATTTTTGATTCTCTGTTCAAAAATCATGACAGAAACTAAGCTAGGTCTAGGATCAGATTGGAGGTGATAATTGGCTTAGATCCAGTTAGAGGCCTCAAATGTCTGGATCAGGCAGAAACAGTAAATAGCAACACTTCAGGGGGGTACAAACTCCAGCTTTCAGGAATTTGCAGATATTTCTGCATTCTTTCCATTTCTTCCTTTTTCTTGTGTGTTTGAGTAAGAAAAGAATCATTGCCTAAGTTGATCGTGGACAGCGAGCAGTTGAAGCCAAGATTTAAGGCGAAAATTAGGATCCTCAATTTCTACCTGTACAAGTGTAAATATGGAAGTGACAAACGCTTACAGAAATGGCAAAATCTTACTGATGGTAAAATTTGTTGCCTACCGAGTAATTGCTTAAAATAATAAAATAGGTAATTAAAGGATCGATAGTCTGAATAAAGGAATAGTAGTATATAATAGCCAGCAAATAAAAATTCTTTGTCATAGTTATTAGAACTGCTCCTGTCTATATGTCTATATGACATATATGTGTATATCTCATTTGTATGTGAAATTTTCTACCAAATTATATAAAAAGAGCTCTAATTAAGCACTTAAATCAAAAATTTTATGAAGGAGCTAGAAACTAAAACTCATGGATTTAGTTCACGTGACTTTAAGAATACAGTCAACTCAACTTTCTTTTTGATGCTGTCATGCTCTGATTCACTTGGATGATTAGTTAATGTAGATCAGTACACCTTGGAGATCCTGTGAGCCTCCTTCAGTTTTCTCTCGGTCTCTAAGCTACCTTGGACTGTATAAGCTTTACCCAGAGATCTACTCCTGTTCAGTGTGTTAACAATCTTTTGCTCTGTAAATAGGGCACTCTCTTCCGCTCTTCTTTTAAAGATTGAAGCTGAAGGAGGCCATAGAGCCCATAGGTACGGACTCCAATGGGCACAGACAATTGCAGCTTAGGACAAAAATATCTTAGGTACCCTCTAAAGCATACCCCAAATGCTTGAGGAGGTGGAGTTGAGGAAATTTCACCCTTACTTGGTGCTTGGCGATATTAACTCTTTCTCAGCGACAACCCATCTGTCTATGCAGCCAGCAACATGACCCAGTTGAACTGTGACACTTTCACTGGCTTAACAGTCCTCTGTGATCCATTTACTCACTCTTCTCCTTCACCTCCCACAACCCCAAAGTGATCTTTTTACTGTCCCCATGGTTTTGTATCTTTAGGAATGACATGTGGTTGGAACCATACCATTGGTGGCCATTTCAGAATGGTTTCTTTCACTAGTACTAGGTGTTGACCTTTGCTCTGCCTTTTCATGGCTTGATAACTCACTTCTTTTTAGCACTGAATAACGATCCACTGTCTAGACGTGCCGCAGTTTATTTATCTGTTCACCTGCTGAAGCACATGCTGGTTTCTTCCCAGTTTTGGCAGTTATGAATAAAGCTGCTGTAAACCTCCACGTGCAGGTTTCTGTGGGGACATAAGCTTTCAACTCATTTGAGCAAATACCAAGGAGAATGCTGGATCATGGGGTGAGTACATCCTCAGTTTCGTGAGGAACCACTGAACCGCCCTCCAAAGCAGCTGTACCATTTTGCCTTCCCCCAGCAGTGCACAGGGTTCCTGCTGGCCACACACTCACCTGCGTTTGGTGCTGTCAGTGTCTTGGATTTTCACCTTTCTGATAGGTGTGATTTTAACCATTTTTAAATGTACAATCAGTGGCCTTAACACATTCACAATATTGTGTAACTGTTGTAGATTTAATATTTGTGTATCCCATCCAAAAAAAATTCATATATTGAAGCTCCAGCCCCTAATGTAATGGTATTTATTAGGAGGTGCAGCCTTTGGGAGGTAACTATCTTCAGATGAGGTCAGGAGAATGGAGTCCACATGATATGGGATTGGCGCCCTTACAAAAGGAGACCTGAGAACTGTTGCTCATTCTCTCTCTCTCTCTCCACTGCTTAAGGACACAGTGCAATGGCGGTCCTCGCCAGGAACAGAATCAGCTGGCAGCTGAAGATGCAGAGATGCGAGGAATAAATGCCTGTCGTCTGAGCTGTCCAGCCTATGGTGTTCTCTTATGGCAGCCCAAGCTAAGACAGTAACCATTTTCATCATTCCAAACAGAAACTGTACCCATTAAACAATGATTCTCCATTCCCCCTTCCCCCATCCCCAGGGTAACCTGTAGTCTATTTTCTGTCTCTGAATTTGCCTATTCTCAGTACTTCATAGAAGTGGGGTCTGCTGTGGTTTGCACATGTTCCCCCAGTTTTATGTGTTGGAAACTTAATCCCCAATAAGCCTAATGAAAGGTGGGGCCTTTAAAAAAGTGATTGTATCATTAAGGCTCTGCCCTCACATACGGATTAGTCCCTACACAAGTTAATGGGTTAATGAGTTATTGGGTTATCATGAGAAGGGGACTGGTGGCTTTATAAGAGGAGGAGGAAAGACCTAAGCTAGCACTTTAGCATCCTCAGTGCCTCATCAGAGGATGCCCTGTGCAGCCTCAGGACTCTGCAGAGTCCTTACCAGCAAGGAGACTCCCACAAGATGCAGCCCCATGACTTGGGGCTTCTCAGCCTATGTAAACATAAGAAATGAATTCCTTTTCTTTATAAATTGCCTGGTTTCAGGTATTCTGTTATAAGCAATAGAAAATAGATTAATATATCCAAAAGACCAAAAATTACTTTGCAAAAAAGATATTTGCACCAGATTATTCACTGCAGCTCAATTCATAATAGCCAAATCCCGACCCATGAGTGGATTAATAAATTGTGGTACATGTATACCATGGAATACTATGCAGCCTTGAAGACAGAGGGAGACTTTACCTCTTTTATGTTTACATGGAGGGACCTGGAACATGTTCTCCTGAGTAAAATGCCTCAGGAATGGAGGAAAAAGTATCAGTACTCAAATATTAAATACACAAATTTTAAAAGATACACAAATATTAAAAGTATCAGTACATAGAATGTACTCAGTACTTCTATGAAACTTACTTATATTTACTCACACTTTCTTATGAAAAATAGAACACAATTATAGCCGTGGGTGAAGAGAAATGGAGTGGGAAGGGAGGGGAGGGCGAGGTTTGACAGAAGGAGGGTAAAAGGTGGGACCACACCTATGGAGCATATGACAAGGGTACAAGTCAAATCTGTCAAGTGTAGAACATAGATGCTTTGGTGAAATAATCAAGTAAATGAGGTTGAAAGCTATTTTGATTGGTTTGATCTAACCATGTCAGATTGTATAAAAAAAAAAATCAGCACATTATACCCCACCTATGCATGAATGTATTCATGATCTATATGTATTTGACTTAATAAACAAAAATAAATAAATAAATAAAACACCTTCCTTATGTGGCCGGCTCATTTCACTCATCATAATATTTTAAAGTTCACCCATGTTGCAGCATGTATCAGAATCTCTTTCCTTTTTCTGGTTGAATAATATTCCATTGTATGTATGTGCCACATTTTGTTTGTTCATTCATCTGTTGATAGACAGTTGGGTTGTTTCAACCATTTAGCTATTATAAATAAGGCAGCTAATGAGCACTGGTATACATATATCTATTCGAGTCCCTGCTATCATTCTTTTGAGTATATATCCAGAATTGGAGTTGCTGCATCTTACGGTAATTATGTTTGACCTTGCTGATGTACCACAAAACTATTTTCCAGATCAGCTACCCCATTTCACAGTCCTCCCAGTAATGTATGAATGTTTCCATTTCTCACATCCTCATCAAACTTATTATTTTCCAGTGGCACTTTAGTTTTGATTACAACATAAGATACCTCATCAAAAACACAGGGATCAAAAGTAGATGTTTCTGACTCACATCAAGGCCACTCTTGTCACCGTCACCATAAAGTCTCACACACCCTGGGGCCCACTAGCTCCTGTAGGCTAGAAAGGAGGATTTACTCCTTCACGGTTCTGCAGCCTAGAGTCTGAAATCAAGGTGTAGGCAGGGCCATGCTCTCTCTGACAGCCCCAGGGAAGAACCTGTTTTATGTCACTCTCTTAGCCCCAGGTGGCTGCCAGCAATCCTTGGCATTCCTTGGCTTATAGATGTGTCACTCCAATCTTTGCCTCTCTTGTCACGCAGCTTTCTCCCTGAGTCCTCCATATTTTCCTTGTCTTATGAGAACACCAGTCACTGGTGTCCAGTCTGAACTTGAGTCATCTTAATGGCATTACATCTGCAATTATCCTACTTCCAAATGAGCTCATATTCTGAGGTTCCAAGAGGACAGGAATTTGGGAAGGGCAGTGTTTAACCCAGGGAGCTCCCATCCCTGCACACATTCCTCTACGCCCTCCCAGTGTCCACCGTCCCTCTCCCCAGTCAAGCCTCCCCCACTTCTGTCAACCCTATCCCATGTTCTCAATCAGAGTTCACCAAGGTCAGCACAAGCCAACAAACACCAGGCTTCCCCTTACTGTGTGGCCTGGCTGCCTCTGACACTGACAATCACCCCTCCTCATGAAACAAACGTCACCCCCTTGCTTCCTAAACAACGCCTACTTTCGCTGGTTCGGTTTCTCTTTCTCCAGACCTTCAGTGCCGGTGCTCCCAGGAGTCCCTTCTTTGTCACTGCTTTTTCTTTGATTGTTCTTGGGTGATTTTATCCACTTTTCAGTAGAAAAAGCAAGCGTATATTTATGACTTACAAATTTGCATATCTAGGTTAGATTTTTTTTCCTCAAAGCTACCAACTCGCACACCCATCTGCTTGCACGTGCTTCCAGCAACACAACTCACATTTTCCAGTTTTCTCTATTTGTTTGATATCACCACCACTGACATAGTAACCCAAGCTAAAAATTGGGAGGAAATTGCTCTTATTTCCACCTGTGTATCAATTTTCTCTGTATTATCTTTTTAGTATATGTCAGCTAAATAATACAGAAGAGTACATTTAACATAATGAATAATAATAATAATAATAATAAAACCAGCACCAGTGATAACCAGAGCTGTCCAACACCACTCCATTCAGCCATGTCCTGCTCCTCCCTCCCCATCATGAGTGTTTACCACTGTCCTTCATTTATTTTTATTCCGTTTTCCATATTGTTTTATGACATACATGTGCATCTCTAAACAACTCAGAGTTTTGCTTGTTTTCAAGCTTTATACAAATGAAGTCATTAACCTGGGATTTGCCTCATTCACTCAATGTTACTCCTAAGATCTATTGATGTTGATATACTGGAGCATATGGCTGTAGTTCCCTGGTTTGACTGCCACATAATATTTCACCATGAAAAATTACAAAACGTAAATTTTTAAAATATGATTTGCAATATTAACAGAAACTATGTGGTACCTAGAAACAACCCTAACAACAGATATATAAGATAGGTATATCTATTTGTGCTTTCTAAAAACTTCTTTTAGAAAGAAATCTCCACCAGTGCCAAGTGAGGGAAGCTCATCATCTCTCATCTTGGCCGCCTGTTCAACAGTGGCACCCTTGTGTTCCTTCTCTTCTCCCGCATCTCATCACAGCGATCCACTCAGCATGTCAAGCTGACTATGGTTCTCCTTTGTCTGCTGGCTCCCCGTGTGCCTGGCCCCAGCCTCATGCTCACACAGGCTCCTGTCTACTCCGGCACCCTCACGGTGCCTCTCACCTCCAAGCTTTTGTTCCAACTCACTTCCAGGAGTACCCCAGCCCTTTCCTTTGTTCTTCCAAACACAAAGACACCTCCACACACATACACACACACACACACACACCCCCCTTAACCTGACTAGCTTCTACTCAGTAAGATTCAGCTGAGGCATCTCTTCGACAGAAAATTCTCTTTTAACACTACCACGCCCCTCACCTGTTAGGTCAGGCATCTGTCCTCTATAGTCTCATGACAGTCACACTCATGGTTATGGTTGTGGTTGGGGAGTATGTAAGGGTAAGCACATGGACATGGATGAGGACACGGACAGCAGCATTAGCATCTCATGGGCCACATTGTGTTACTTAGGCCTCTGACCCTCTCCTGGCCTGTGGGATCCCACAGTGCTCAGACCGTACTCATCCCTGACCACAGTGCCCAGACCACTTTGTACTCATCCTTGACCACAGTGCCCAGACCACCTTGTACTCATCCCTGACCACAGTGCCCAGACCATCTCGTACTCATCCCTGACCACAGTGCCCAGACCACCTCGTACTCCCCAGACCATCTCGTACTCATCTCTGACCACAGTGCCCAGACCATCTCGTACTTGTCTCTGAGTCCCCTATATCTGCCATAGAGCTTAAAATATGAATATGAGTTTCTTAAAACATATCAAAAATGAATTATCTTATAATTGTTCTGTGTAATTATGAAAATTAAGATCCTGTTTTAGAACATTTACATATTTTTTGAAATGATCGAATGTATCATGCTATATAAATGAACACTTGTCAAATTTTCTAAAGTATGGCTGTGCATATGTTCATGCCATCAAGCAGGTCATTAACCCAAACAGTCAGGCAGATAGTGCGCTTAACGGCAGCCACGCTCCAGCTATGAGAGATCACTCATCTAGCAACTCTCTTATTCATAGGAGAGGAAGAGCTGAAATCCCACTCAGCTGTAACCCTACGTTAAATGTAGTTATAGCATAATAGTGCTACCCTTCTAAGTACTTGCGATTTTTATTTTAATATGCTGCCACATACACCAGGGCTGGCAGGTTGGAGCCTGGCCTGGGCCTGCTAAACAACAATGACAACATCAACAACAACAAAATAACCAGGCGTTGTGGCAGGCGCCTGTGGTCCCAGCTACTCAGGAGGCTGAGGCAAGAGAATCGCCTAAGCCCAAGAGCTGAAGGTTGCTGTGAGCTGTGACACTATGGCACTCTACCCAGGGAGACAAAATGAAGACTCTGTCTCTAAAAAAAAAAAAAAAATTAAAGGAGAAATACTAATTTAAGCTGTTCTAACAGAACTTCTCTACCTTCAAATTGTGCTGACATTTTATTAGTAAGTTAAATATCACTAAGTAAAACAGAACTGCTTAGCATCAAATTACTATAATTCATTAATTCTCTGCTGAGAACATATTTTTAGCTTTCTTGGGAAAAATTGCATTACAAAGCATTGCCCCACTTTCCTCAATTCTAGTTATCCTACTCGAAGTGCCGCCATGTTGAAAATGTTTTTTTCACTGGTGGGATTTAGAATTTTTTAGACCTATCACCAAAGGACTGAACCTCCCCTTGTAAGAATGAGCAGGTGAGCTAATCAAAATAGAAGATTATCAAATACAAGACGCCACTGCCCTCAGAGGGAACTGCATATCCACTGTGCGTGCACTAAGCAGCAAAGCGATTCAAGAGTATTAGGATTGACAGCCACTCTGCTATCTTAAGAGGATAGCAAGTTATTGTGCCTTGGTCATCAAGGCACAATAACTTCGCGCCCAGAAAAACAATGTGTGAGGGAGAACAAGGTCTTCCTGCTACTCTAGAAAGTCCTTGACCCTATTCTGACAAGCTTTGTTCCGCCCCAGGAATGTGGATGAGGTTAGATGGTAAGTTTATTATAACCACAGAGGAGGAACTGCAACCAGATCTACTGTTTAGAAAGATTAAAAGAGAATAAGAACCCAAAATTACCTGGCCAGCCTGCAATCATTAGTCAAATTTAACCAAAGAGATTTACTACGATAATATGTATAAAGTCCTCCTCTTCACACTAATAGAGGAAACAGTGCAAAAAAGAAAAATGATTTGGCAATGACAATCGACAGCAAGTTTGCTATAAACAATAATAAAATACCCCTGCCCCCAAACTAATGTGATCTAAAGCTGCTTCAACCACATTCCCTGTCAGACCTTGCATGTAGAAGCCATACCAGAAGTACATCGTGGTGTAGCAAAGAAACAATTAGTTCTGATTGACACATGGAGCAGAGGACACCAGTTTTAATCTTTCTAAACAGCAGATCTGAGGCAGTGTCATGCACCTGTAATCCCAGCTACTCAAGAGGAAGAGACAGGAGGATCACTGGAGCCCAAGAGTTTGAGACTAGTTTGAGTGACACAGCAAGAGCCTGTCTCAAGCAAACAATAGCATGAAAACATTGATTCCTGTATGCTACCATCAAGCCATCACCGCATTGCACACATGAGCTAGAGGAGACCCTTTCTGAGTGAAGAACGCACCGTCTAGCAACAAAAGAGTTGGAGCAGCTCTTGGGGGTCTCCTGTCTTGGGAATTGAAATGTCAAGTTAGAGTGCTTTGCTGAGGACATCATTAGCTATATATAAAAGAAGAAAAGTCCAAAGGCCAGCTATGCAATGTACCAGCCAAGGTCAGACAGTAAATCAACAGTACCATCTACTTACAGTACAGCTTTGCGGCCTGAGCAGAGAACCTGCCTCCTCAGAAATCCGACTATTCAGAAATACATTTCTTCACAAATAAATTAAATCTTAGAGAATGAGAATGCTTCTGCAAACATAAGCACAGTCAGGGAACAGAAAGGCAGTATGACAAATAGATCATATAAAATACTCCAAAGTCCGCAGCTTCTTTTTCAACACTTTTGCCGCTTGGTAACCAGGTAGGTACCAAGTTCTACATTCATCAGAAGAGCAAGCGAGGTGAGATGTGCGATGTGTCCTCGCCTTGAGATGGAAATGTGAGTTTTATCAAAGTAATCCTCGTATCTTAAGGTAAAGAGCAAGAGAGGACATCAATCACCAGTATCATTAGAACTGATAAAACAACTAAGGGCTTGACAATAAGGGACTAGTAGAATTTACAGTATCTTAAAAAGAGAACTTAACCTTAAGACAGAGTGCTTGTAAGCCATAGTGTGCTTATCACCTAACGTCTTTGGGGAACCCAGAGTACAGAAATCAAAGCATAACTGGATGACATGGCATATCTTCCTTTCCCACCCAAAGAATAAGAAGAAGAAGAAGAAGAAGCAGTAGCAGTCTCTACACTTGACTAAGCCACATAGTCAGAGCAACTACTTAGGCAGACATATGATATTTTCATAGCTTTAGTAAGGTATATTTGATACACAATAAATCGCACGTTTTAATGTGAATAATTGGGTAAGTATACACATGTATGTCCCTATGAAATCTTCACCGTAATCAAGTGATGAGCTTTCAGGTCACTATAGATTAGTGTGCATTTGCCAGAATTTTATATAAATACAGATGCTCTTCAACTTACCACAGGATTATGACCCAGCCCACCCATTATAAGTTGAGAATGTCCTGAGCCAAAATGCATTCAGCACAACTAGCCTACTGAAATGCCTATTAAGGTAGCCTGGCCTACCTTAAATGTGCTCAGAACATGGACAGTAGCCCAAAGTTGGCAAAAATCATCTGCACCACAGTACACCATAGAGTATTGGTTATTTACTCTTGTGGTCACGTAGCTGGCTGGGAGCTACTGCCCAGCATTGCCAGAGTATCCTACCACATATCACTAGCCAAGGAAAAGATCAAAATTTCAAAATTTCAGATTTCTACGAAGTATGTACCAGTTTTGCACAATTATAAAGTCAAAAGATCATTAAGTCAAACAATTTTAAAGCAGGGATCATCTGTAGACTGATATGAGATGCACTCTTCTTTGTCTGGCTTTGTGAATTCTCCATGATTATTCTGAGGGTCTATCATTCATTTTCATTGCTGAGTTGTGTTCCATTGTGTGGATGTTCTGCAATTTGCTCACCCATCCACTTGCTGCTGATCATTTGGGTCATTTCCAGCTATTTGTGTACAAGTCTTTGTGAAGACAAATGCGTCCGTTTCTCTTGGGTAAATACCAGGCCTACTAATAGACTGTTTGGGTCATAGGGTAGATGTTACGCTTAACTTTTTAACGAAGTGCCAAACTGTTTTCCAAACCAGTTGTGCCACTGTACATTTGACACCAATGGCGTGTGAGGGTTCTAGTTCCTCCACTTTCTAGTCAACACTTTGTACAGTCAATCTTTTTTTTTTTTTTTTTTTTTTTTTGTATAGACAGAGTCTCACTTTATCGCCCTGGGTAGAGTGCCGTGGCGTCACACTGCTCACAGCAACCTCCAGCTCTTGGGCTTAAGCGATTCTCTTGCCTCAGCCTCCCGAGTAGCTGGGA
>CAUYON010143321.1:0-14794 GCA_963573935.1 Arctocebus calabarensis | reverse complement strand
GTCTATGAGTTTATGACAGTTTGAAACTTTGTTATTTAATTCAATTCATTGCTTAATTACTGTTTTCCTATGAATGATTATATGGTGGTTAATATGTTAGCATAGCAGTATTCCCAGATAGTTTTTTGTTTGTTGGGACGTTGGGCTTTGGGGGGGGGGCAGAGTTAATACTTTGCATGAAATATCTTATCTTATAACAGTGAAATTGCTTTCTCTTTTGTCTTGTGATTTCTTTTGAGGTGAAATTTAAGTTTTTGTGTGAGTAGTACTATTATACCTATCTTGAGTGTCTTGCTTGTAATGTATCACATCATACCTTTGTTTAATTTTTAATAAACTGTTCACTTCTTTAAAAAATATCATTCAGCAGATCAACAAAAGAAAAAGTTGGTTCTTTGTTTTGTTTTTGTTTGTTTGTTTGTTTTTTTGTTCTTTGAAAAGATTAATAAAATTTGAAATCTTTGGCTACCTTAACCAGAAACAGAAAAGTAAAATCAATAATAACATCAAGCAGAAACAATAAAAGAGAAATAACAACTGATACCACAGAAATTCAAAAACTTCTCAATGATTACTACAAAAAACTCTATTCTCAGAAATATGAAAATCTGGAAGAAATGGACTAATACCTGGAAGTTCACCACCTTCCTAGACTCAACCAGAAAGATTAAAAATTTTGAATAGACCTATATCAAGCACTGAAATAGCATCAGGTACACAAAATATCCTAAAATAGAAAAGTCCAGGACCAGAAGACTTCACATCAGAATTCCAACAAACTTTCAAAGAAGAGCTAGTACCCATGTCACATAACCATTTTGAAAACATAGAACAAGAAGGAATCCTTCCCAATGTTGTTTGCTTCAACATTCTATGAAGCAAATATCACCTTGATCCCCAAATCAGGAAATAATTCAACAAAGAAAGAAATCGATAGATCAATATCATTAGTGAATATTGATGCAAAAATATTCAATAATTTCCTAGCAAACAGAATTCAGTGACATATCAAAAAACCTATACAACATGATCAAGTTGTTTTTTTTCCCAGGGTTATAAAATTGGTTTAACATACGCAAGTCTATACATGCAATACATCACATAAATAAAATAAAAAACAAATACCATATGATTCTATTATTTGATGCAGAAAAAGCTTTCAATAATATCCTTTCATGATTAGAATACTTAAGAAATCAGTTTAGATGGGACATTTATTAAACTGATAGAGGCCATCTGCAGCAGAACCAAGGCCAATATCATATCGAACAGAGTAAAATTGAAAACATTTTCACTCAGATCTGGAACTAGACAAGGAAGCCCATTGTCACCACTGCTATTCAACATACAAATGGAAGACCTTACCATCACAATCAAGGAAGAGAAGGGGATTAAGGGGGTTCAAATGGGGTCCAAGGAGGCCAAACTTTCACTCTTTGTGGATGACATTATCTTATCCCTGGAAAATCCTAGGGACTCACCTGAAAAGCTCTTAGAAGTAATAAAGGAATATAGCAGTGTCTCATGATACAAAATAAACACTTACAAATCAGTACCTTTTAGGCCCGGTGACTTATGCTTGTAATTCTAGCACTCTGGGAGCCAAGCAGGCACACTACCTGAGCTCCCAAGTTCCAGATCATTCTGCGGTAAAGCAAGATCCTGTCTCTAAAAATAGATGGATATCATGGTGGGCACCTGTAGTCACAGCTCTTCGGGAGGCATAGGCCAGAGAAATGCTTCAGCTCAAGATTCTAAGGGTATTGTGAGCTATGAGGCCACAGCACTCTACGAGGGGCAAAAAAGTGAGACTCTGTCTCAAAGAAAAAAAAAATCAGTTGCTTTTATATATACCAACAGTAGTTAAGCCAAAATTATAGGCAAGGACTCTACTCTTTTTACAGTAGTCCCAAAGAAGATAAAATACCTGGGAATTTATCTTACAAAAGACATGAAAGACCTCTATAATGAGAATTATAAAACCCTGAGAAAAGAAATAGCTGTATATCTGAACAAATGGAAAGACATACCATGCTCATGACTGGGAAGATCAACATTATTAAAATGTCCATACTACCCAAAGCAATCTACAGATTTAATGCAATCCCCATAAAAGCACCAATGCCATACTTCAAATAACTTAAACTACTTAGATAGCATAGATTTATATGAAATCAAAAAAAACTCAAATAGCCAATACATTACTTAAAAATAAAAATGAAACAGGAGGCATCACATTACCAGACTTTAGTTTATACCACAAATCTAAAATGATCAAAATAGCATGGTGCTGGTATTAAAATAGAGATATAGATATATGAAACAAAATAGAGAATCTAGAGATGAACCCAGCCATTTCTTGTCATTTGCCCTTTGATAAACCTAACAAATACATACATTGGGGAAAATATTCCCTATTTAACAAACGATGCTGGGAGAACTGGCTAGTGACCTGTAGAATACCGAAACTGTACCCTGAAATTTCACCACTAAAAAAATTAACTCTCACTGGATAAAAGATTTAAACTTAAAACACGAAAATATAAAAATACTAGAAGAGAATACAGGGAAAATACTTGAAGAGATTGACCTGAGGGGTCACGCCTGGCAATTGAAGCAAACCAAAAATATACTTCTGGGATCTGATCAAACTAAAAAGCTTTTGCATAGCTAAGCACACTGTAAGGAAAGCAAACAGACAATCTCAGAATGGGAGAAGATTTTTGAAGGTTATGCAAGTATATAGAAGTTATTCTAGTTCCAACGGTAGTCTCATAACTAGAATCCACAGATAATTCAAAGTAATCAATGTGAAAAGAGCAAGCAACCCCATTTCTTTGTGGATAAGAGACTTAAACAGAAACTTCTCTGAAGATGTGAAGCGTATGGCCTACACACATATGAAAAAATGTTCATCATCTTTAAACACCTGACAAATGCAAATCAAAACCACTTTGACATATCACCTAAATCCAGTAAGATTAGACCACATTGCAAAATCCCAAAACTGCAGATGTTGACGTGGATGTGGAGAGAATGGAACACTTCTGTAGTGCTGGTGGGACTGCAAACTAGTACAGCCTGTTTGGAAAAAAGTATGGAGAAATCTCAAGGTACTAAATGTTAACCTCCTGTTTGATCCTGCAGTATCATTACTAGGTATCTACTCAGATGAACAAAAATCATTTTACAACAAAGACATTTGCACCAAATTTTTTTTTTGCAGCCCAATTCACAATATCCAGGTTATGGAAGCAGCCTAAATGCCCATTTACCCATGAAGGGATAAACAAATTGTGGTATATGTGTACCATGGAGGACTATGCAGCCTTAAAAAGAGGGTTACTTGACATCTTTTGTTTTATTCCTGCTGGATGGAGCAGGAAATTATTCTTAAAAATGGACAAAAAGAGTACCCAATATACTCAATAGTATGATTAAACCAATATATAGTCACCGACACAGTCATATGAATGATAAAACAGAAATATAGTACAAAAAGAACAAGAGGAGAGGAGGTAGAGGGAAGGGGCTGGAGGAGGGTGAGTGAAAGGAATGAATTTGGTGGGATTTCTCCTAATGTGAACAATGTAAGGATACATTTGAAAACAACCAAGAGTATATTATAAATTTCTTACCACAAAAAATAAGTAGGTGAAGAGATGGTTATGTTGATCAATTTGATTTAACAATTCCACATTGTATATCAAATCATCACATTGTACCCCATAAATGTATACAGCTATTATTTAATAAAAATTAAATTTAAAAAAATGTAGTAAAAATAAAATAAGAGTCAAACCTAAAAAAAAAAAAGCATATTTACTGTGTGTGCTTTTTGAAACTGAATTTCTCTAGTGTATTTGACGGATGTGATATCATTGCTCACTTGTGAAACTGACATGTTTTTTTCCTTGGGTATAAAAATATACATTTTGGATGCAAGTTTAATTATTCCTCCTAGAAAACATGACTTTCACCAAAAATGACAAATTCTCTACTAGAACAAATCTCTGTATTCACACACCTGCTTATTGAATTTTTTCTTAGTATTGCCCCTTGTGTATGATTTACTTTTAGGATAAAAACTCATTTCCTTTTAGTCAAGGAAAAAAATATTTAGAAGTGAAGACAGAATATATTTTTCTTCTTACCATGAATTAAGCTGGACTATGTTCAGGGCATTTTTCATCTTGTTTGGAAGATAATGATAAAGTCCTCACAAAGCAAAATACTATGCATTATGACACACAAAAATGAGGAAATGAAAAATCAGGTTGTGATGATTCCTGGAATCTATAGGGGGCTTGAATAATTGGATACAAGGTATAGGTAAGAAAAAAACTATAATGCAAGAACTTATACAAGTATATAGAAGTAATTCATTAAAATTCTACCTTGTAAAATGCACCCTGACTCAATATAATTCTTGTACTATTTGAATACAGTGACCCTAAATCATTTCCTACTATCTAGAATTACAAATCATTTCTGTTTGTCGTTGCACAGAAGTGCCAATTGAAACTAGCCATAGTAATTTCTAAAATGTAATTAAATGTAGTTATAATTAAGTTGATCAGAATACAAATATATATGATAATTTTTATATAGAAAATGGAAACAATGTACTAAGTATACTTTCTTTGCAGTGGATGTTGAAGTCTTTATTCATCCACTCACATCACACATATGATTAAGCATCTATCTTGCTAATATGTGAGGGAATATAATGATGAAAAGAAAGAAAAAAGAAACAACTATAAAATATACATCCCTTATGGAGGTTGCATTTTAATTTATAATGTGTGTCTGTGTTTGTAACTGCATTTGCCCACGTGTATGTGTATGTCATGCATACATGCATATATGTGAATCAAGGAGATTTAGCAGGAGCTAGGGAGATGTGACAGTCATGAGACTCTAGACCAGAGGTTCTCAACCTGTGGGTCACGACCCCTTTGGAGGTCGAATGACCCTTTCACAGGGGTTGCCTAAATACATCCTGCATATTAGATATTTACATTACCATTCATAACAGTAGCAAAATTACAGTTATGAAGTAGCAATGAAATAATTTTATGGTTGGGGGTCACCACAACATGAGGAACTGTATTAAAGAGTCGCGGCATTAGGAAGGTTAACAACCATTGCTCTCGACTGTAGTCTTGATATTTATAACACATTTTACTCCTTAAACAGGATCCCAAAACAATCTGTTTTGCAATTTAATTTTTACGCGATCTGGTCAAGGTAAAATCCAATTTAAAACTTAGTAGATAGAGAAAATCTCATGAATGTTATGTCGAATAGGTGGATGAAATTATCTTAGATTGTATATGAAGCCCACACACTGTACTCCATGATTGAACTAGTGTACACAGTTATGATTCAATAAAAAATAAATAAAAAATAATAAAAATAATAAAATTTAGTAGATAATATGATTTACTTGCAATTGCTGAAACACAGCAGAATGGATACGTGTTGCATGTAAGGATTGGTCAGAAAAGTTCAGAGAGCTTCTATATGGTTCTCTTGATATACTTTTTCTGTAGGAAACCAACAACAATGTATGAAGTCGTATTTCCCTGAAATCACAATGTGGAAGAGGCTACATATAGAAGATTTTGCACAAAAACTTATACTGGACTTCTTCCAGTTATACTCGCCGAGGTTTCAGGCATGTGAACTAAACAGTTTTTGTCCCTCTACTAACACATCCATCGGGGGAGTCCCACTAAATGACTTCAGTCAATATCATTAGGAGCAGAAGAATCACCCAATTGACTTCTAAAATTCTTTAACTCAGCGGCCCCCAACTTTGTTGGAACCAGGAACCAGTTTCATGGAAAACAGTTTTATCAAGGACTGGGTCTAGGGAAATGGCTTCAACACAAATCTGAGAGTAATTGATTTGTTATGGTCACTTTGCAGTCAAACATCTCTGCTAATGATAATTTTTATTTGCAGCTGCTCCCCAGTGCTTAGCTTCCCCACCTCAGCTTCACCTCAGATCATCAATCACTAGATCTTCATAAACAGCATGTTGCCTTGATCTCAACATAAAATAATAATAGATATGTAGACCAAAACTGTGGAAATGTTTTGGGAATAGTATAATGTGACATAATGGTCAAACATTATCTAGATCTATGTCTAGTGCTATTGAAAGTGTATATTCCACCCAAATTCATAAGTGGACACTTAGTTTCCTGGGTGATGGGATTAAAAGGTGAGGCTTTTTGGAGTTGAATAGATCTTAAGGACAGAGCCCTTATGAATGGGATAACTGTCCTTATAAAAGAGACTTCAGGGAGCTACTTTGCTCTTCCATCATGTGAAGATACAGTGAGATGGTCACCATCTGTGAACCACAAAGCAGCCTCTCACTAGACACTGGATGTGCTTGTGCCTTAATCTTGGACTACTCCCCAGTGTCCAGAACTGTTCAGAAATAAATTTCTATTGTTTAAAATCCATCCAGTTTATGATATATTGTTTTAACAGCTTTAATGAACGCTATCTATCTATCTATCTAGATACACCCAAGGTGCCAAAGAATGTATACACATTTTAAGAAAGGAAATCCTATATTAAAATTGTAATACTCAATATATTCTCACACTGAAAAATGAATACAAGTCAAGTTTGAGAAGCTCTTGTAACTGCATAACTCAAACACGACTGGAGTATTACAATTTTAATACAGTTTTTTTTTTCTTTTCTTAAAATGTGTATACATTTTTGGAACCTTGTGTGTGTCTGTGTGGCACCCTGTGTGTGCGCACGCACACACACACACACTAGTTCAAAAATCAGTCTGCTATTTCTAACATTCAAAAGCTATAACACTCTACATTATTTGGAGAAGGCAAGATTATTTTAAAGCATGTACCATGTTGTTTGAGATAGAATCTCAATCCTAGTTTGAGGCTACATTTTCCAAACTCTCTTTCATGAACAAATATAAAATACTAATTATTTCCAAAGTTTAGATGCTTCTGGACAGTCTGTGGGCTATATGGACTGAGACCTGCAATCTTCTTTACTTGAATGCTTTCTAATGCAGTGAGGTGCTATTTTAGCACTCTTGAACTCACGTTTCTATTTCAATCTCTCTGCAAATTAAATCCCAAGGTGGTCTAATTTCTACACGCTTCCCTTCTCCAAAACTTTTTGGATCATGCAAGTCAAATTGCAAATGAGGTCAGAGTGTAGTGCTACAATGTCTAATTCACAGAGCCAAATGATGACTCTAATACACCTTGTGCTAGTGATGCCTCTAGGTTTCATTTAGGCTAACTTCAGAAACTTCATTTGGGATATTTTCCTAAGCCTTGGTTTTGCAGTAGCTCTAAGTGACATATTAAACATTTTTTCAAAACAAATTTATAAACTGAAATCCAGGTAGTGTACTATATTCTTTTGCCTTGGTTATTTTGTTGTGTAAATCTATATTAAAAACTCACTATTTTATTATAAGAAAAAAAAATGAACACATAACATGCCATGTCTGCTAACCTGTCCTTTTTCCCTCCACTGATATGGATGTATAAAAATCAGACTGTCCCATGTCTTTTACATTTCCCAATGGCCAATGAGGTTTTCCTGGTAGTGGCTACAGGCTAAACTTTGTCATGCATCTCTGAAAAGGAAATAATTTGGATTTATATACACTTTTCAGAGTTGATAGTTTATTTGGAAAGCAAATTTATATAGGCATAGTGCACATTAATAAAATCTGATGCTTGAAAATCTGCATTTGGGATATTGGGAAAACAGAAGTGAAGTAAAATTATTCTTTTGTCAAAAGTTTTAACTACAGTATTTCTTTAAAAATTGATCCATAGGGGTGGCGCCTGTTGCTCAGTGGGTAGGGCAATGGCCCCATATACCTAGGGTGGTGGGTTCAAACCAGGCTCCAGCCAAACTGCAACAACAAAAAAATAGCCGGGCGTTGTGGTGGTCGCCTGTAATCCCAGCTGCTCAGGAGGCTGAGGCAGGAGAATCGCCTAAGCCCAGGAGTTGGAGGTTGCTATTTGCTGTGATGTCATGGCACTCTACCTGGGACAACAAAGTGAGACTCTGTCTCTGGAAAAAAAAAAAGATCCATAGGACATATGTAAATGTAATATTAATTTAAAGTGATCACATATGGATAAATATTTTGAATTACATATATCATGCAGAACAAGTTGTATTTGTATTAATTAAAACTTAGTATCCTCTTGTATCAGGACACAAACCTAAAGTAATGTAGTTATCTTACTCACTACCTGTTATGTACAAAAATTATGCTAGGGAATATCATATGGGCTTTTATGTTTAATTTAAAGTAAACCTATTATTCCTAATTTAAAGGTGAGAAAACAGAGACCCATAAAATTAAATTATTGACCAAGATCACTTAAGTAAATGGAAGAAAATTAATTATTTTTTATGTCAAAGTATTATGGGGTACAAATATTTTTGGTTGCATAGATCATCACTTTATATTATAAAGCTTAAGTCATGGTTATAAGTGTATCTGTCACCAGATACTGTTCACTGTAGCCTTGGTAAATTTTTACCTATTCTATCATCCTCCCTCTCCCCTGATTGATTTCTATTAAGTTCAACTTCCCTGTGAGCACATTTATCCTCTTCAGCTCCAATTTAATAGTGAATACATGTCATGCTTGTTTTTCCATTCCTTAGATACTTCACTTAGTTTAACAGTCTCCAGTTCCATCCAAATTGTTGCAAAAAGCTTTAAGTCACAACCTAAATAATGGCCAGTGAACTTGATCAACCAGTATGTTAGCATCTGCATCTCTACTTGGTTTAATTATTCTCTACTCTGTCTTAACAGCTATGCTATAATTTTCATAAACCAAATAAAATGTTATGTATTTGTGGGGTAAAAAAGTTTCCAAAAAAAGTTGAATTCTTCTTGCTACAGGAAAGAGGGATCAATAGAATCTAAAGAAGGTACAATCTTAAAAAGAAAATAAAGAAATAAAATTGGGTCTATATTAAAGAGGGAGAGAATGAATTTCATGGTTGTTCACATCTTTGGCATAAATAAGCCAACCTTCCATATCCTCCATATAGTACTAAAACAAATACAGAGTGGACATAAAATTGTGTGCAATTTAGGTTGCAGAACTTTATGTCCACCCTGTACAATTTCTCTACTTAAATTGATAAAAAAACAACTGTTCATGAAGTCCTAGCTAAAACATTATTATTAATGAGTCCACAAAGGATACTCATTTTTGCTCAACACACAGAATGTCAATTACTGAGACAAGGCAGATTGTTATGGAAGAAAGGATTTATTACAATGGACTAGTCTACCGGAGTGGGAGGTATGAACTAGTTCAAATCTGCCTCCCCAATCAACGGGGCAAAGTTTCTTTTTCTGGAGGTGACAGTGAACAATGCATGAGGGGAGCGAACATCAGCACAGTTTGGGGTGGAGTTCAGGGCATGCAAATGCAGTGAGAAATCATGCTACTGTATACATCCCATGAACAAACATGGTGGATAAGCCTCTCCCATTATGGAGATTTTAGTATGATAATGAGCTAGGGATTAATATTGTTCATTCTTTCAGCTTCGTGTACAGGTTCAGTGGATCCTTGGGCACAATCTATGGTGGCATATGGTTGGAAAAACAAGTGGAATAAAATTCTGCAGTTATCTCATGGTTGCAAGGAGGTTCTGCCATTCCTAGGAAAGAAATTCAAAAGGGAATGCATTGGTCCAACAGAAAGTTACAACATTGTAGATTGCAATTCTCACTGGCCTGAGAATTTGAAACATAACAGTACTACAAAAAGAGAGAGAAAGAGAGGGAAGGAGGAAGGAAGGAAGGAAGGAAAGAAGGAAGGAAGGAAGGAAGGGAGGGAGGGAGGGAGGGAGGGAGGGAAGGAGGGAGGGAAGAAATTGTCTTCTTGTTTATGAAGCCCTTTACCTTATAAGTACAAAAGTGTTATTTCCTTTTTAAAGATATATTACATTGTATTTGATGGGGAGAGTCACTAGTGTGGTATTTTCAACTAAAACATTCATGAAAGTCCTAAGACTCAGATCTTCTAAAAAATAGTCAAATACAATATTTTATTATTATGCCATATGTATTTACATATGAGCAAACTCATTTGAGCAGGGTAAACTGACAAAGTCTGGATTCCATAAAACCTCAATATTTTAAAGCATAAAAAGCTCAGGTTATTTTTACATTTTGTGGCTTATTCCTTCATTTACTTGAGCGTTATTGCTCTGCAAGTTTTATTTGCCTTTTCTAAATCCCTATAACTTAGGAATTAACATTTTTATATATTATGATCATTTTTCATTTGCCTTTTATTCAGAGATGTACAAAGTATTAAACCTATTTTTTTAACTATAAAAGTACTACTTAAAGCAGGCATAATGAATCAAAGCACTTTTCTAGCATAGCTGCCTCTTTTACACTTCATATTTCCCTTACCTATAATTACTTATAAGTGGATTTTGTTGAGTTTATGTATTGCTTTCAGAAACATTTTCAATGGAAGACCTAAGCTAAATACCTTTTAAGTTCTTCATTCTTTAGCTTCTAGGCAGTTACTTCTCAGTAACCTACATACATTTTCTAGTTAAGTAACAAAAGTGTCCTTCAGTTTGAATAACTTTAAGATAAACCATGGATTTCTAATTATCTATTGAATTTTTCTGCCATATAAGTTGTAGAAAATCAGGGAAAAATATGTTTTCATAAATGCAGAATTGGAAGTTGTATTTTTTTATGTTTGCTAGAATAATGTATTGATTATATAGTACTGTTTATTTTATTTTTTATTTTAATCTTGAAATTTGGTTAAATCTTGAAGATTAATTCTATAATATGGAAAATGTCTATAAAAATGTCTCCTAAAGATCATGAGGAAGAAAAAGAAATCAGAACACTATTCTCTACTATTCCTAGGGCTAGTCTGTGTATATGAGTGTGAGTTTGTGTGCATAGCAGGTAAATGAGGGTAATTCCTTAGTTCGTAATAGATTTAAAACCTGCTCCCATAGAGGGAATTGTACTATATTCTTAGATAAAATTCTCTCATTCAAAATGATTTCACAATTTTTCTATTGTCCCAACTTTGATATTTCATCTAATCTTTACACACATGGGCTAGACAATACCCCAACAATGTCTGGTACATATTGACATCGAATAAATATTTAATATATTTTTTCTTTGAATACTCCTTTTCTGAGCTGTTAAATATTGAGATTCTTTTAGGTTCTCACCTCCTCCACCTTCATGGTCTCTTCTATTCTCATACTTCTGCTGACAACCTTATCAGTTTATTTTTCAAGCCCAAATTTCTGGTTCGAATTTCAGATATGTATATCCAGCTTTCTCTTTTACCCCTGCAAAAGCATGCCTCTAGAGCTCCTCAAATGCCTATTAGAAAATTCATGATCTTCAGATTTTATCTTCATTTGTTCTTTATCTTTTAAATGATATCACCATAAGGTAATCCCCTAATTCTCACATCCTTGCATTCATATCTTTCTGGAATCTCCTACCCTGGAGTATGCACGTGACTGCTGACTTGCTTCTAACCAATGTAACATAATTACATCACGTCACAGTGATACAGGGCAGGTGGTGCCCCCATCAGCTAGGGAGCTGAGGGGAGGACCCGCCGCCTCTGCCCTGGTACAGCGGTAGCCCACAGAGGAACCAGCAGGTTGGAGGGTGGGGGCAGCAGGGAGAGGCTTCAATATAATAGCCAGAGGGTCCAGACAACTGCTGGGGAGGACCCAGCACCTTAGTGCTTCCCTCCCCTTGTACTTAAGCTTAACAGGGAACCCCCGCATGTCCTAGGCCTGGTCAATTTCACTTAGATTTTCTAGGCCTGGGAACAAAAAGGATTGCATCCATGCATTTGTTACTAAGTCCTGGCCAAATGTAACTACAGCCCATGGAACTCTATAAATACCCTGGACAAAGAACCTAGGGAGAGAGAGAGGGAGAGCAAGCACTTTCTTCCCACTTGGGTTTTTCTCTCTGCCAGGAACTCTGGCGCTTTCTCTGTGTTCTTTTTTGTAAAATAAATCCTGTCTTACCACCGATCTGTGGGCCGTGGATTCATTCTTCCAATCACAGAGACCAAGGAACTACTGAAGAAGAAATTCCATTATCAATAGCAGACTATATCTTGCTATCCAACTCTCTGTAGACATTCTCCTTGCCAGACACTTTAGAAAGGCCTATGTGGCAAAGAAATGTGGGCAGCCTATTACAACATGGTGAATTTTTGCTACAGAGCGAGAAAGTTGAGCATAGACTATATACGCTAGAAGAAATTATGAGGAAAGAGCCAGTAAAGGCATTTTCATGCTATATTGTGAAAGGTATTGTCCTTTCATGCCAAGGACATTTTGTTACCATGGAAATAATTGATTTATTAATTCAATAAATAGTTCTTCAATGCCTACTGAGTGAAAGGACATGTCCAGGTAAAAGATATGCAGTTGAACGCAAACCAAATGAACGTTTCTAGCCTTGGGATCTTATATCTCTAAGCAAAGAACCATCACGTAGTATATGTGAGCTCACATTTGGATTTCACAAGAATAACTATAAAGGGAAAGAGACTGTAAGAGGAGAGAGTGGAGGGAGAGCTGTAATTCATTTCTGGGAAATGGTGAATTAGTATAATATTTTAAAAAATAGCACATAGGAAGGACATGGGAAAATGTGGCAGGGCAAAAATATAGGTGTTTATCACCAGTGAGCACAACAGTAATGACATACAACAATCATTGGATGATTGTTGACTTGAATCCAGTGCTTGGCTTCATTTAATTTTTTCACCACTCACAGGCAGCCCAAGCAAAACTATTTCTATCTAAGTTCATTTATGCTCAGTTTGTGATTAGTCTTTTCAAACAGGTACTGTTTGATTGGTTCTTTCATTTGACAGCTCCTTCCCTGAGGTAAGAGCTTTTATCTGAAGATCTGCTGGCCATGTTAGCTTTATTAGAGCAGTAGCCTTTCTGCCACTAGGAAATAAAATCTGTTTCTGAGAGAAGTTGCTTTTATTCACTGACAGAAATAACTTTATCGCAATTTTCCTACTTGATTCTCAGTTTTCTTTTTCTGCTAGTAATGACATTATTCATATTTGTAAGGGCTCTTTTTAATATTTTTTAGGATTTTTAAGGTAGAGTAACATTTTCAAAGGAAGTTAAATATACTTCAATGTGCTTTTCAGAGTGCATTGTAGGAACAGAATGTGTAAGCATAATCTCAAGGGTAAAGGTAGTTAGCCATTTCTCTATTATATGGACTTTAGTGTCCCCAAATTTATCCATATTGAGAAATGAAAAATGGGTAAGAGAGCATTCTATTGTAGAATATTAACATACTGGGAAGTAATTAACACCATATAAGGAGGTACCATAACAGGTAATATAGTTTATTAAACTGCATGCAGCCACCTTAAAATTTAGAGTGCACAGTAAAATTTAATTTTGGTTGCTTCTCAGTATTGGCATTGACAGGTTCCTTTTTAAGGCTGTCTTAATCTAAAGTGGTTTTGTGAATTGAATTTAAATGCTGTTACTAGGCTGATAATACACAATACATTTAAAAACATGAGTTCTCTATTGTCTGTAACATTCACGTTTCACTTGAGAAAAAAGAGAGTATTTCTATTAGCTCTAGACTTATTTCTATTTCTGAGGGCCAGCTAGCGCCACAGATGATAAAATTCAGTTTGTAATGGTATAGATCGTGCAGACAGATTCCCTTTTGAGGCTTACTTTGTAAAATAAGATGGACTAATTGTATTGAGTTGTCTGTAACCATTCGAATTCTCTTTTTCCCTTGTTCTCTTTACTAATATAATCATTAAAATATTTTATGGTATATAATTTCTGTTATCTTCTTCCTATTTAACATTTTATAAACTTTTATTTTCCATAAATGAAAGGTTAATAATGAAATACTTTGTTCTTTTTTCATTGCATTGTATTTGAAATCAAGATTCATGTATTTCTTCAACAAATATTTATGCTTTTCTGAAAATTATATGTAGGAAACAGGGGAAGCAAAATGAAAAATAAAAACAAATAAATAAATTATATAGTATGTTTGATGATAATAAGTACAAATGAACAACAAATTAGGATAATAGTAATGGACCTTATTGACAAGAAGACTTTCAGAAAAGACTTGAGAACAGCCAGAGACTAGGCCATGCATGCATCTCGGCAGAGGGAAAGCCAATGCAAAGGTCCTGAAGCAGTAAGAGCAGGGCATATTCACATCAAGGCTGGGTAATGTTTTCTATGTATACATCCAATTACTTGACTTCTTTTTTTTTCATTGTTTTTATTATTAAATCATAGCTGTGTACATTAGTGCAATCAAGGGGTACAATGTTCTGGTTTCATACACAATCTCAACTGTTTTCATCAAACTGATCAACATAGCCTTCATGGCATTTTCCTAGTTATTCTATGAAGACATTTGTATTCTGCATTTAGTAAGGTTTGCCTGTACCCTTCTAAAATGCACCGTAGGTGTGGTCCCACCAATCACCCTCCCTGTACCCCAACCTCCCATCTCCCCCCTCCCTTGGCCCTTTCCCCATATTCTTGTGCTATTGTTGGATTATAGCCTTCATATGAAAGCTATAAATCAACTTCATAGTAGGGTTGAGTATCATATATGTTTCTAAACATATTAGTATCTATTTAAATTTTCCACAATGACAAATAAGAAGTTATCTCAAGTGATTCTCGGAACAAATTA
>CAUYON010143319.1:0-15174 GCA_963573935.1 Arctocebus calabarensis | reverse complement strand
TGGATAGAGTGCTGTGGCATCACAGCTCACAGCAACCTCCAATTCCTGGGCTTAAGCGAGTTTCCTGCCTCTGCCTCCCAAATAGCTGGGGCTACAGGCGCCTGCCACAACGCCCGGCCATTTTTTGGTTGCAGCCACCATCATTGTTTGTCGGGCCTGGGCTGGATTCGAACCTGCCAGCTCAGGTGTATGTGGCTGGCGTCTTAGCCCATTGAGCCACAGGCGCCGAGCCTCAAAGTGGTTTTGATTTGCATTTGATTTCTCTGATGATTAAAGATGATGAGCATTTTTCATTTGTCTGTAGACCATGCATCTGTCTTCAGGGAAGCTTCTGTTCAAGTCTCTTGCCCATAGTGAAATGGGATCACTTGTTCTCTTATTAATAAGTTTGAGTTCTCTGTGGATTCTGGTTATCAGACCTTTGTCGGAAACATAACCTACAAATATCCTCTCCCATTCTGGGGGCTAGCTACTTGCATTACTTACTGTATTCTTGGCAGTGCAGAAGCTTTTTAGTTTGATCAGATCCCAGTAATGTATTTTTGGTATTGCTTCAATTGCCCTGGGGGTCCTCCTCATAAAGTTTCTCCCAGGCCAATTTCTTCAGGTGTTTCCCCTGCACTCTTTCCAAGAATCTTTATGATTTCATCTCTTAGGTTTACATCTTTAATCCAGTGAGAGTCAATTTTTGTTAGAGGTGAAAGGTGTGGGTCCAGTTTAAAGTTTCTACAAGTTGCCAGCCAATTCACCCAGCACCATTTGTTAAGTAGGAAGTCTTTCCCCCAATTTAAGTTTTTGATACGCTTATCAAAGATCAAATGATGATAAATTTAAATCTTTTATCCAGTGAAAGTCAGTTTTTGTCAATGGTGAGAGGTGCATGTCCAGTTTCAGTCTTCTACATGTGGCTAACCTCTTCTTTCAGCATGATTTATTAAATAGGGATTCTTTTTCCAAGTGCATTTGGTTTATCAGATGGCGATATGTGGCTAGGTTCATCTCCAGGTTCTTAATTCTATTCCATATACCTACATCTCTATTTTTGGTCTACTATCATGCTGGTTGGATTACTGTAGACTTATTGTATAATCCAAAGTCTGGGAAGGGTGCCAAATTAGATTATCTCTCAGTAACTATTTAAGGGCTGCCTAAGATTTAAGCTTAAAAAGTATAATTAACATAAAAATAAGCTGAAAATACACAAGGGGAAGAACCAGCAGAAGAATCCTGGCAACATGAAAAATCAAAGCAGATCAACACCCCCAAAAGATTACAAAGGAGATTCAGCAGAAAATACCATCCATATAGAAATTGTTGAAATGTCAGAACTTGAATTCAGAATACAGATGGCAGATGAATGGAATTGAGGAGAAGATGGAAAAAGAAATCCAAAAAGTAGTCTAAAAACTAACTCAAGAAATTAGTGATATTAAAGACAATGTCACCAAGGATTTGGACATAATTAGGAAAGATATAGCAGAGCTTAAAAAATTTAAAGAGGCATTAAAGGAGCTTCAAAGCACAGCAGAGAACCTCAGTAATAGAGTAAGTAGAACATGAGGAAGAAATAATTTCAGAAATTGAAGACAAGACATTTGAAATAATCCAGTCATTTAAAGAGGCAGGAGAAAAACCCAGAATATTCCTTGAGAGGGTTGTGGGATTACTTCACATGATCCAATGTCAGAATTATATGGCTTCCCAGCTCGGCACCTTTGGCTCAACTGGCTAAGGTGCCAACCACGTACAACCTTAGCTGGTAGGTTCAAATCCAGCCCAGGCCCGCCAAACAACAATGATGGTTGCAACCAAAAAAAAAAAAAAATGGCTGGGTGTTGTGGCTGTAGTCCCAGCTACTTGGGAGGCAGAGACAGGAGACTCGCTTGAGCCCAGGAATTGGAGGTTGCTGTGAGCTGTGATGCCACTGCACTCTACCCAGGGCGATAGCTTGAGGCTCTGTCTCAAAAAAAAAAAAAAGAATTATATGGCTTCCTTAAGGAGAAGCAGGTGTTCCTAAAGGGACTAAAGCTCTACTTCAAGACATCATGGTGGAGAATGTCCCAAGCATTGTGAGAGTCACAGAAATTCAAATCTTAGATAGTTTCAGAACCCCAGCACAATTCAATTCAAACAAAGCATCTCCTAGACAGGTAATTAACTTGGCCAAAATCAATATGAAAGAAAAATTTCTGCAAGCAGCCAGGTATAAGCAAAATCTCACAAAGAGAAAAATAACAGGGTGACAGTGAACCTTTCAGCTAACACTTTTCAAGGCAGAAATGGGTGGTTATCAGCCTTTAACCTTCAGCCTTTAACTGAAATAAAACAATTTTCAGTTCAATATTCTGTATTCTGCTAAATTTTCATATTTGATGAAGATATTGACCATTTTACTGACATGAAATGTTGATGAAATTTGCCACAATAAGACTGGCTGTACAGGAAGTACTTATACCCATTCTCCATAATGACCAGCACAGTGGTTCTCCAGCAAAGTAAATACATTCTGAATTTAAAGAACAAAGCATAGCTTCCACAATAGTGCAAGTGATACAGCTAAGCAACTGACCTCCACAAAACAAGATGAACAAAACTTCACCATACCTATCAATCCTCTCAATAAATGTGAATGGCTTGAATTCTCCACAAAAGAGGCACAAGATGACTGACTGCATTAAAAAAACCACCATCCTTATATAGCCTGTCTTCAATAAACACATCTGACCTCTAAGGATAAAACAAGACTCAGGGTGAATGGATGGAAAACAATAATCCACACAGATGGAAATCATAAAAAAGGCAGGGCTTGCAATCTTATTTGCAGATACAATTGTATTTAACCCAACAAAAATAAGGAAATACAATGATAGATACTATATACTGGTCCAGAGAACCATGAGGAGATTTCAATCCTAAACATTATGCACCCAACCTAAATACTCCTAGATATATAAAATGAACCCTAAATGATCTGAATGATATGATATCCTCCAACTCCATAATAGCTGGCGATTTCAACACCTCTCTGCCAGAACTGGACAGATCCTCCAAGCAAAAAATAAACAAATAAGGAATGGACTTAAACATGATCCTAGAAAAAATAGGCTTAACAGACATCTACAGAAATTTTCATCCTAATAAAATTGAGCATACATTCTTCTCATCAGCCCACAGATCATTCTCCAAAATTGATGATATATTAGGGGACAAATAAAACCTCAACAAATTTAAAAGAATAGAAATTATGCCTTGTATTTTCTCAGACCATCAAGGAGTAAACAGAACAGATTTCTGTTCAGTTCCAACAGAAATCTTCATATCTACTTTTTCTACATAAAGTCATAGAAACTAAACAATCCTATGCTTGAATAACAGCTGGGTTAAGAACAAGAGTAAGAAGGGAATCATTAGATTTCTTGAACAAAAGGACAATGAAGCCACAAGCTATTAAAACCTTTGGGATACTGCAAAGGTAGTCTAAGAGAGAAAAAAAAATTTTTTTTGAGACAGAGCCTCAAGCTGTCACCCTGGGTGGAGTGCCATGGCATTACAACTCACAGCAACCTCCAGCTCCTGGATTTAAGCGATTCTCTTGCCTCAGCCTCCCAAGAAGCTGGGACTACAGGTGCCCACCACAATGCCTGGCTATTTTTTGGTTGTAGTTGTCATTGTTGTTTGGCAGGCCCAGGCTGGATTTGAACCTATCAACTCTGGTGTATGTGGCTGGCACCTTAGCCTCTTGAGCCTAAGAGAGAAATTTATAGCATTATGGTCTTTATCCAAAAACCAAAAAGAGTGCAAGTCAATAACCTAACGGTCCATCTCAAGCAACTGGAAAAGGAAGAACAATCAAACCTCAAACCTAGCAGAAGAAAAGAAATAAACTAATATCAGAGCAGAATTAAATGAAATCAAGAATACAAGATGCATTCGGAAGATCAGCATAACAAAAAGTTGCTTCCTTGAAAAAATTAATAAAATTGATAAAACTTTAGCCAGACTAACCAAAAATAATAAAGTAATATTTCTAGTAACTTCAGTCAGAAATGAGAAACGGGAAATAACAATAGATACCACAGAAATACAAAAGATCCTCAATGAGTACTATAAAAAGCTCTGTCCTCAGAAATTTAAAAGTATAAAGGAAATGGATCAATGCCTGGAATCACGCTACCTTCCTGAACACAACCAGAAAGCATTAGAAATTTTGAATAGACCTATATTAAGTATTGGAATTGCATTAGCAATACAAAATCTTCCACAAAAAAAGCCCTGGACCAGATGGTTCCACACCAGAATTCTAGCAAACCTTCAAAAATGAACTAGTATTGGTACTGTATAACCTATTCCAAAACATAAAGAAATGTGTCCTCCCCTACGCATTCTATGAAGCAGCCTGATTCAACCTGATTCATTCTATATCAATCTGATTCCAAAACCAGGAGAGGAGCCAACAAAAAGGAAAACTGTAGACCAATATCATTAATGAACATGGATGCAAAAATATTCAATAAGATCCTAGAACATAGAATAGGAGTATACATTTAAAAAATTATACTTCATGATCAGGTGGATTTGGTCCCAAGGATGCAAGTTTGATTGAACATATATAAATCCATAAATGTAATTCACCACATGAATAAAAGCAAGAACAAGGACCATATGATCCTCTCAATTGATGTAGAAAAGACTTTTAATAATATCCAGCATCCTTTCTTGATAAGAAAACATAAGAAAATAGGCTTAGGTGGAATATTTCTTAAACTGATAGAGACCATCTACAACAAACCATATTATACTGAATGAAATAAAACTGAATGTTGCAAACCAGCGCAGGAACAGGAGCGAGCCAGAGTGGAATTAGTAGGGAATGAGGAAAATACAGCACAAGAGAAGACACAGAAACAAAGGATGGGACTGGGCGGATTGACTGAGCTGATGACTACAGCCAGGTCCAAAGTACAAAATCAGCTTTATTTTATAATATCTGTACAGGGTTGTCTAGAGGGAAGTAGCATAGTTAATATGGGGAAATAGCATAAACAAAAGACATAATTTTGGTCGTACAATACAATTGGAAAATATCAATGACTTTAATAAAGATAAATCATTGTGTTAATGGTTTCTACTCAACTTCATTAACATATGACAAGAAGTAAGAAGGGCAAGATCATGAGGATCTCAGCATAGTTGACAAAACAAAGGAACAACTACATGACTTGGAGGTTACTACTTAACTTTGTTAGCATATGCCAAGAAGAAAGAAGGGAGGGATCTCAAGGATCTCTACATAGTTATCTAGACAAAGGAAAAGATACTTGACTTCTGGCAGAGGGAGCATGAAGAAAGAAATAAGGCTGTTTTGGAATGGAGAAGCAGTTGGGGGTTCATTCTCTGAATTTCCCCCAGGCTGCGAGGGGTCTGCCGTCTAATAGCCCACTCTCCACAACTTAGAACTAGAACCAGATAAGGATGTTCATTATCACCACTGCTATTCAACATACTGCTGGAAGTTCTAGCCCAGGCATCCTCAAACTTTTTAAACAGGGGGCCAATTCACTGTCCCTCAGACCATTGGAGGGCTGGACTATAGTTAAAAAAAAAAACAAAACTATGAACAAATTCCTATGCATATTGCACATATCTTATTTTGAAGTAAAAAACAAAACGGGAATAAATACAATTCACACCAACTCATGTAGTAGTAGTTTGAGGACCCCTGTTCTAGCCAATGCAATCAGGTAAGATAAGCAGATCATCAAATGTATTCAAATGTGGACAGAGGGGGTCAAACTCTCACTTTTTGCAGATAACATGATCTTATACCTGGAAGACCCCAGGGAGTCAACTATGGGCTCTTATAATTAATCAAGGAATACATTAAATGTCTCAGGATACAATGAAACAAAAACATATACTGGGGAAAATCAGTGTCCACAAATAAGTAGCCTTCATATATGTCAACAAAAGTGAAACTGTGCATCAAATAAAAGGCACAAAACCCTTCACAGTAGCGTCAAAGAAAATGAAATACCTAGGAATATATCTAAAAAAGGATGTTAAGGATCTCTACAGAGAGAACTATGTAACTTAGTAAAAATTCTGAAAGAGAGTGTGGGGAAAACTCCTTATGAAATTGGCCTGGGAGGAGTGACGTCCATAGCTCGGTGGGTACAGTGCCAGCCACATACACTAGGCCTGGCGGGTTCGAACCTAGTCTGGGCCAGCTGAAACAATGACAACTTCAACAACAACAAAAATAGCCAGGCACTGTAGCAGGTGCCTGTAGTCCCAGCTACTTGGGAGGCTGAGGCAAGAGAATCACTTAAGGCAGGAGTTTGAGATTGCTGTGAGCTGTGATGCCACAGTACTCTACCCAGGGCAACAAAGTAAGACTCTTCTCTCAAAAAAAGAAAAAAAAAGTGATAGATGGAGAGAGAGAGAGAGAAGAAAAGGGGAAGGCAAAGGAAGGGAAAGGAAAGGGAAGGAGAGGGGAGGGGAGGAAGGAAAGAAAGAAAACAAAAAGAAATTGGCCTGGGAAAGGACTTTATGTAGAAGCCCCCCTTTGCAATTTTAGCAACACCAAAAATAAATAAAAGAGACATGATCAAGTGAAAAAACTTCTGCACAGCTAAGGGTATAACAACTAAAGCAAACAGAAAGACTTCAGAATGGGAGATTTTCCATGCCTTGAATCTGACAAAGGACTGATAGCTAGAATCTGCAGAGAATGTAAACTAATCAACAAGAAAAGAGCAAATAACCCCATTTTTAAGTGTGTGAGAAACTTGATCAGAAACTTCTCTGAAGATGACAGACACATGGCCAACAAACACATGAAAAAATGCTCATTGTCCCTAATCATCAGGGAAATACAAATCAAAACTATTCTGAGATACAACCTAACCCCAGTGAGAATAGCCACATTACAAAATCTGAAGCTGCAGATGCTGGTGTGGCTATAGAAATAAGGAAACACTTTTGCATTTCTGGTGGGTTTGCAAACTAATACAACTTTTATGGAAAGGAGTATGGAGAATTCTCAAAGAACTATACCTTGACCTTCCATTTGATCCTGCAATCACATACTTGGTCTACCCAGAAGAAAAAGAATCATTTTAACACAAAGTCATTTGCATGAGAATATTTATTGCAGCTCAATTCACAATCACCAAGACATGGAGGCAACTGAAGTTCTCATCAACTTGTGAATGTATTAAGAGACTGTGGTATATGTATACCATGGAATACTATTCAGCCATATTAAAGATGGACACAGTCTGGGCTCAGAAGCTCATGCCTGTAATCTTAGCACTTGGGAGGCCAAGGTGGATGGATTGCTTGAGCTCACAGGTTCAAGACCAGCCTGAGCCAGAGCAAGACTCTGTCTCTAAAAAATAGCCAAGCATTGTAGTCCCAGCTATTTGGAGGCTGAGGCAAGAGAATTGCTTAAGCCCAAGAGTTTAAGGTTGCTGTGATCTATGACACCATGGCACTCTACCAAGGGTGACAAAGTGAGACCTTGTCTCAAAAAAAAACAAAAACAAAAACAAAAAAGATGGAGACTTTATGTCTTTTCTATTTTTCTGGATGGAGTTGAACCACGTTCTTCTTACTTAAGTATCACGATGTACTCAATACTTACACATGTAACCAATATATATATAACTACACACCCACTTTAGAGAAGAACACAACTATACTCCAGTGAGGGGAAGGAAGGAAGGTGATTGGCAAGTTCTCACGCAATGTGCAGTGTTAGGGTATACAACACATCCCGTGGGTGAAGGGTTCAACTATAATTTGAATGTTACCTTGAAAGTATAGACAATGTAACCTAAATATTTGTACCCTCTTATCAATCTGAAATAAAAAAAGAAATAAATTCATAAAGTGTAATCTAAAATAAAAGTTTCATTAGTGTGGAAATTTGAGGCTTGTATTAATTTCCTAGGGATTTTATAACAAAGTAGATGGCTTGAAAAAATAATATCAGAAGAGGATTGAGAAGTGAAAAATTTCCTTCTGAGTTGGCCCTTTTCCCCATAGAGATAAATTTTAAGTTTTACTTCTATTGCCATAGATTAGTTCTGCCTCTACATGGAGCTTATGTGTAATCTTTCATGTCACTCTTCTTCACTCAGTATAGTATCTTTGAGATTTATATATATCATTGTGTGTAGCAGTACTTTGTTCTTTTGTATTACCACATAGTAATCCATATATGAATATACTTCAATGTAAGCATTCTTCTGTTGATATACATTTGAGTTGTTTCCAGTTGATGGTTATTATGAATAAAGTTGTTAGCATTCTTGTTCATGTCTTTTGGTGGATATATGCACTCATTTAGTTTTGGTAAATACTTAGGAGTAGAATTGTTGTACCATATGGTAGTGTATGTTTAATTACATAAGAAACTGCCAAACTATTTTCCAGGCTGTATTCTCACTAGCAATGAACTAGGGGTCTATTAATAGTTACTCCATATCTTGCAAGTGTTTGATATTGAAAGTCTTTTATTTTAGCCATTCTGTGGGTACTTAGTGGTGTCACATTGTGGTTTTATACATGTTTAAGTGGTTTTGGTTTTTTTTTTATTAAAGTATAGCTGTATACATTGATGCAATCATGGAGTGCTTTTGGTTTTAACATTCATACCTTTTGAACCAATAATTTCATTTTTATAATATTTTCCTAAGAGCACAATCTGAAATCCAGAAAAAATGTATATAGATAATGTATGCACTTTTCTGTGTCACTTATAATAACCAAATATGGGAACTAACCTAACAGGGTTTAGGGAAATGATTACATAATTTATGATATATTCATAATAATAAAATATGCAGCCATTCAAAATTGTTTAGATAGATCAGATTAGTATAATATAACAAAAGAAGGATACAAAATTGTATATAGAGTATGGTGTCCACTATAGAGAAATATGTTTATTAAAATAGACCAGCTATACTTCAACAACAAAGAATATTTAAAATAGTATTAAAAGGGAATACTCAAAAATATCTTTTTTTTAAATTTCAGATTAATGTGAGGGTACAAACAATTAGCTTACAATGTTTACATGTGTTAGGTAGAGTCCCTGTTATAGTCCAAATATCATTGGATGATGGTATTATGGGGTTTTTTGTCCTTATCTCTATGTATTTTTTCTAATGATTATGTGATATTAGAATAGTGCAAAATGTAAGTAAACTTTATTTTTTAATCTGTATTTTATGTTTCATTATGCATTCTCCCTACCTAATCCTTTTTGCAAAGTGAAAATTTGCTCTCTTGGGTTTCCTTAAATATTTGATTTCTGATGCTATTCTGATTCCCAAATTATAAGTTGTATGAAAAAGATATTCTCATGTTGTTTCTTCTTCTGAAAATCTGATGTTCCAATATTCAGTCCAGGACAGAAGATAAAATAGAACGATTCAAGAAAGCAGTTGAGTACTATTCACTCACAACCAAACTGTCTTCGCTGCCAGTGGGTCCCTCCCTTCTAGGTAAGGCTTCCATCTGATTTCAAGCTGCTCTGTTCATATGGGAATATGAGTTGATCCCTCAGGAACTCTAGGGCCAGAGCAGAATCCCTTGCTTGTGTTGTGCCCTCCTAGAAGTAATTGCTGTTTGACAGGCATTCCCCTTTTGATTTTTATGTCATAAGAGAGGTGACATAAGAAAGTCCCTACTTTCTCAAATTTATGGATGAGGTACAACTTTCCTTAACCTGAGCTTATTCTGGTACTAACTTCTGTTCTGGCTTGATGGCATGTAAAATAGCTATGTCTTTGGGGTCAGGCCTGAGTGTGAATTCTACCTCTGCTGCTTATCAATTTTGTGACATCGGCAAGTTATATTCATATCTACTTTATAGCATTGTTATCAGATAAATAATTTATATAAGGTTGCTGGCATGATATATTAGTAGCTATTCAATAAATTGTAACTTATTTATTAATAATAATTTTGAGGTGATATGTGGTGAGGAGAATGTAACATGGTAGTATTATTAGGACTGACTGAAGTATAGACCTTTCTCTTGGCTTCAGGTTTTTGAAATAATAGGCATTCTCACCTTCCACAAAATCAAATTGGCAACATTTCTGCTGGAAAGCCAATGGTAATCATCCTGTAAGAGTCCTGAGACTGTTAGCATTAGTCTTGGATTTCTTCCTGATTTTTATGACCTAGTTAAGGAGTTAGGGTGATTTGGTGTTATCAAACTGCCAAGGCTGTATACACCTACATCACATTTTCAATTTGAGGCTGGGAGACTATGTAAAGAAAAGCATCCCAATTGAAACCACCAGAGCATTGTGAAGGTAGATTAACTAACATCCAGTTTTGGTCTTATGAGACCTTGACTGTTCTATTGTTCTGCCAGTGGAAGATTTTGTTCACATATCACTGTTAGAATTATTTCTCATTATTCTTAGTAGGTACTTTGTGTCTTAATAATCCCTGTTACTGGCATCATCCACTGTGTCACAACTTTTGAGAGGAACATCTTGGGGCCTAGTAAAATGTTAAATAGCTTTTCTGTCTGTTTTGTCCTTTAGTTTGCTCACCAAGTACCCCAGAAAATAAAATATCCACCACCATTCCCAATGGGACCCAACTCATCTCTTCTCTTCTCCCCCCATTCTTTGGGGGCATCCCATGCTTTTTCTGAGGATCCCATGCTGCAGGACAGCCCCTTTGCCAACTGGGCTGTCTCTTATGACTCCTGTGCATCCCAGTTTCCCAATTACCTGACTTCTAAAGCCTCACCTCCTTTGGGACCAGACTCTTTCCACTCCTCTTCCTCTGATGATGAACCAAATGGAGCTAGCTCTGAGTAAGTATCTCTACAAACACCCAATGGAACAAACTCACAGATTACTCCTCTAAGCAGATTATTCCTTTGAAACAGAGCTGCTTTGAGGTTGTAATTGTAAATATTTTCTTATTTCTTCTCAGTCTATTGGCTAAGATCAAGTGTAGTAAATATTTTCTTAATTCAAAAGCAAACTCTAAACATGGCCTCTTGCAAGGTATAAACGATCCAAAGTGATTATCATGACTTTTTTTCTAGACAAGTGCAGTAGTAACAAGGGATTCTCATTTCTTTTGATAGCTTTGGTTTGTGTCAGGTGAAAGAAGATAGGAGGGCAGTGATGGTCACTAAAAGGAAAGGTATGAGGTCCAGTTTTAACACAGTGTCCAGATCTTCAAAGGGTTTGTGACATCCCTTGGGCCCAGAATAGACATCTTAAGTTGGAATATGCTGTCTTTCCAAAATTTTTAGTCATATCACAGAAGCACTTCAGCAGCAGCCTGAATGGGAAGAGTCCAATGGTGACAGAGGTTCTTGGGTACAGCCCATTGATGCTGGAGTTTCAGAAGCCAACCTAGGTGATGGTGAAACCCACATTCCATCTCTGCTATCTATGTCTACAAGGAACCACATGGACGTCACCATTCCACCTTTACCGCCAGTTGCTCCAGAAGTCTTGCAAGTTGTGAACATAGGCACCAGAGGGGTCTGATGTACCCATATATCTATCACGTCCTTACTAAGGTGAGGCAGCATATCAGCACCTACCTGCCTGCTCTTAAGACAGTGTTCACATTTCATACTTCCTAGGACTGTAAGTTACCAGAGAAAATTTTGATCAGTAGTTTGTGAGGGGAAATTAATGGAGACCAAGTATGCTGGGGCCCCTTATTATATTAAAGTTATCAGGTTACATGAGACCAACAGGAGATGAGACTGTACAGTAAACCAAGTGCCTAGAAAAGAAGTATAATCATGAGATTTTGAAGTAGATAATTTGCCAAATTGGTGGACTCTGTTTCTAGGGATAGACAATAGTTTCAGAAGAAGCTTTATGCCCTTGTTCCTTATCTTTCCTCTACTTCTGTAGAGCTGTTCCTCTCCTTCAGTCTTAACATACAAATCCATCTCCTAGCAAAATATCCAAGACAAATTTTTCCCATTAGTAATAGTTGAGACTTTAAAAATGGAAAACAGCTTATAAATTGGTTGTGATAAGGTAGGCTTGTTAATATCTTTTTAGCCTGATATTATGTCTAAATAGAAATAGAAAATGTAGTGGCTAGGCTACAAAGGGTACTGGTTCCTCTAGGTTCAATTCCAAACCTTGAAATAACTTATTTTCCCCTTTCCCCTGGACTATTCTTTTGTTAGGGTAAAATTAAGATCCCTGTATGTATTGAGGATGAATCAAAATGAGCAGCCTCCAGCTGCTCTCTTGTTCTGGTCAGCTCGTCAATATATATATATGGAGTCCTTTTTAGTCTGGCAGAAACACAGCGGAAAATGGAATGTCTGGCTATACGCCAGCGGCTACCTATAGAGGGTAAGTGTAGTTCTAGATTTGATAGTTTTGTCAACACTTGACACAGAGCAAAAATGTCTGTGTGAGCACATTATACCTTTTAGCTACGGAATAGTCTCTATTCTCTATCATTCACCAGAATACATACTGGTATGGGAAATACATTAACTTAAGCCCCCATTATGCAGTTATCAATTATTCAGAGTAACCATTATTTATAAGAACCATACTAGGCTTTAGGAATGTAGAGTCACAGTCTCTCCTCCTCCATGAAGTTTTTGTTTTAGGGTTTGATCCTATAGGTAGTTGAAGCCATTGAGGTATTTTAAGATGTGGAGTTGCCTGGTCACAGTGTGTTCAAAGGAATATTCTAGATTTCTGTCTCTGGAAAGATGGACTACATTAGATGTACTATTCCTTCTATTCAGCCTATTCCTTTCTATTCTTCCTGCTAAGTACAACTAAAAGCCCAGGACCTACATATTAAACAATGCAAGGCACACTAGAAGGCAGACTTACTGAGGATCTTGTAACCCAATGAATGACATTGTGATAGAATGGTGAGTTTCCTGGGTTTTCTTTTGCTTCACATATCCCAGACTCAGCATGAGACAAACCTAAAAACACCAACAGCAACAGACCAATAAGAGCCTTCCCCCCAAAAAAACCCTGCTTTTTCTGGCCAAAGCACCAAAATGGAGCAAGCTAGCAACACAGAAAATATTTAGATAATAACTGCTATACTCTAGCCAAAGACCATAAATAACCTGTGTTATACCCAACATCTTCCAGCAAAGGTCAAATGAAGAACCTAGAGTTCTACCTTTATCAGACTATAACGAAGTACCCTACTTATTCCTGCTGGGGAGGTATCAAACAAGGTCAAGTGGAATCAAGACTTCCAGTTGTAAAGCAATAATGAGACAGTATCCCCCTTCACCTCCTGGAGTGATATCAGAAAAGTTCTGCTAAAACACAAGATTTAAATAAGATCTCAAATATCTAACTTTTAATTGAAAATCTTTTATCATACCAAGATCCAGAAAGATGTCAAATTTAAATTTTAAACTGACTGAGAAAATAAAATGAACACTGCAGAAGTTTGAATTATCTGACAAGATTTTCAAAACCATCATAAAAATGTTTTGAGAAACAATTACAAATGCCTGAAACAATTAAAAATAGAAAATCACAGCAAAGGAATAGAAGATATAAAGAGAAACCAAATGGAAATTAAGAACTAAAAATATAATAATCAAAATAAAACTCTCAATAGATGAGTTAAATGGCATAATGAAGACAATATAGGAAAAAAATCAGTGAACTTAAAGACAGAAAAATAGAAATTACCCAGTCTGAATAACAGAGAGAAAGTAGACAAAAAAGAAAAAACGAACAGAGACCTGTGGGTCTATAACAAAAGACCTAATATTTGTGTCATCAGAATCTCAAAAGGCAAGGAGAATGGGAGCTGCAAAAGTATTCTAAAAAATAGAGACTGAAATATCCCTAAATTTGACAAAAATATACACTTACAGATTCAAGAAACTGAATAAATTGTAAACCTAAAGAAATCCATGCCAAGATACATCATGATCAAACTTTCCGAATGTAATGACAAAGAAAAATTATTGAAAGCATCCAGACAGAAATAATGCTTTACCTATACAGGGAAAATAACACAAATAATAGCTAATGTTTCATCAAAATCCATGGAGTTCAGAAGAAAGTAACATGAATTTTTCAAGTGCTAATAGGGAAGAATTATCAAGTCAGAATTCTATATCAAACAAAAATATCCTGTAATGAAGGGAAAATCAAAATCTTTTCAGATAAAAACCAGGATAACTTTTCATAAGCAGCCATACCCTAAAAGAATGTCTAAAAATAGTTCTGTACGCAGAAAGGAAATGATTAAAAGAAGGAATCTTGGAACATTAGGAGGGAAGAATAAACAATGGAAAGAAGGGTGGCACTTGTGACTCAAATGAGTAGGGGGCTGGCCCCATATGCTGGAGGTGGCGGGTTCAAACCCAGCCCTGGCCAAAACTGCAAAAAAAAAAAAAAAGGAAAAACACAAAAGTACAACTAAATATGATAGGCTTGCCTTCTTCAGTTTTCAAGATGATATTAATATTTCACACTGCAGCAAAAATTATAACATTGTTTAATGTGGTTCTTTTTTTTTTTTTGTAGAGACAGAGTCTCACTTTATTGCCCTTGGTAGAGTGCCGTGGCATCACACAGCTCACAGCAATCTCCAACTCCTGGACGTAAGTGATTCTCTTGCCTCAGCCACCCAAGTAGCTGGGACTACAGGTGCCAGCCACAACACCTGGCTATTTTTCTGTTTTGCAGTTTGGCCGAGGACAGGTTTAAACCCGCCACCTTCAGTATATGGGGCCGGCGCCCTACTGGATGAGCCACCGGCGCTTCCCTAATGTGGTTCTTAATGTATGTAGTGAAAATATTTATAGACATTATAAATGGAGGAGTGTAAAGGGACATTGCATAGGTCTGGTTTCTACAGTTGAACTGATGAAACATCAACACCAATAGACTGTGATATGTTATGTACATATTATTTAATACCTAGAATGCACCAAAAACAATACACAGAGAAATATACTGAAAAACACTATAAATAAATTAAAATGCAATTCAAAACTTAGTTCAATATGGGTGGAGGGAGGGCAATTGGTGGGATCACACCTACGGTGCATCTTAACAGGGTACTGGGGAAACTTATTAAATGTAGAGTATCAATGTCTTTATATAGTGATCAAGAAAATGCCATGAAGGCTATCTGTAACAGTACGAT
>CAUYON010143318.1:0-13600 GCA_963573935.1 Arctocebus calabarensis | reverse complement strand
AGGCAGCAGGCAGTGTATATGGCTGTGGGACCATGGTTTTCTGAGCTTAGTGCCTGACATACACAGTAAAATACCACCCCTACAAGCACATATACACATACATTACAGAAATCTTAAAAGAGGTTAGCAAAAGGCTAATGTCTACTGTCATGAGGCAAAATCATAATCATGTACCAGTTTCCAGGGAATCTATTTCTAAAAAGGCAATATTCCCTTAGGAAATACTCTGTAAAATGAAGCAAGTATACACAATAGCAAATTCCACAATCATTTCTCAAAGGGACCTACAGAAATTTACCAGAGCTTACACTTATTCTTGAGAGAATGCGGCTAAGCCACCCTCATACCACTCCACAAAACGGTGATATATGGATGCTCCTTGAAGCTGCTATGTGGCGATAATTTGTTATGCAGTATAATAGAGAAAGAATAAGACAGGAAGAGCACTTCCTAGTTGGGTTTTAGTGAGTCATGATCATAGTTACTGAGTTACTGGTAGAGAAACAATGAGGGAAATTGGGAGTAGCTCCGAAGGAGGAAAAAAAAATAATAATGTCTAAGTCCCCTGCCTAACATGAGATCTTTGCCTGGTCTCCATGATAGCTAAGAGGAGTGGACCTCTTTAGCTAGCCCAGAGGCTTCTGAGAAATATGGGGAGTCAAGATTCTCAAACATGCTACCCAGATGTCTCCTCTAAAATCTAAAAGCTCCACTCTTTCCTTTTGAGAAGTCTGAATTTTTCCAGGTTATGAATTTAGTCTTTTTTGCAAATTATTCTGACACTTAGATCCTAGGTCTTATTATCAGCACATTGTGCTCTCTGGTTGTGGGAGATGGTAATATTTTTAAAATCAACATAGAGCCTTGCGGCTTGCTTGGTCATACCATGAATAAAGAATGTCATGAATTGACTTCATCTTCATTTTTTTCATATTCTTTATTACTTAATTGCCAAAGAATTGCACAACTCCTATAATAATTATTATACTTATAATCCTAAAGATAGTGAAGAAGCCAATGCATTCTGTTCCACTTGTATCTTAATATACTACAGGTAAGAGTCTTGGATATTGTGTTGTTATAGCATTTTAGGGGTTACCCTTACCACTTGTAATACCAATAATGGGGTTCCAGAATCAACTGACCAGTGAGTGATCTAATTTTAGAACTTTTTCCTAAAGATCTGCTTTCTAAAACCACTTCCAATAGCAAGTATCTTAATTTGGGTTCACTGAGAAAATAATTCAAATATCAATAGTTCACATGAGAGGTATTTCAGGAAATATAAGTAGTAGAATAAGATCTTGAGATGGGGCAGGAAAGAACAAGTGAATGATACATTATCAGACAAGTTATAGGAAATTGGAGCTTAAGCTACCAGGAGAAATCTCAAAATCATTTTCACAAGGGGTGAAGGAGCTGGAATATTTTTACAACAAATCATATCAGTTATTAATAAGAGAATGTTTATGCAAGTCATGTGTGACATCTAGTCTGCTGTCTACAAAGGCAATTTGAGCTTCAACAGTCAGAGACTTACTTTCAGGTGAAGAGATTCAGATGTGAGCCATTGGAAGTCTGCAGAAATGAACCAAAATGATGAAGTGGAGAGGATCTAGACTGGACAATGCATAATGCTACACTATAGTTTTTTCCCATTGCAACAAATAATAATGCATTAAGATAGCAGTAAAATAAGGAAATATGTACACTCTTAACTGTACAACAGAGTCTATAGCAATATTTCTGGGAATTTCCTATTAAAAGAGTAGTCAAACATAATAGGTTGATAACCAAATTCTTTTTTTTTATTAAATCATATCTGCGTACATTAATGCAATCATGGGGTACAATGTGCTAGTTTCATATACAATCTGAAATATTTTCATCAAACTGTTTAATATTACCTTCATGGCATTTTCTTAGTTATTGTGTTAAGACATTTATATTCTGCATTTAATAAGTATCACCTGTACCCTTCTAAGATGCACCATAGGTCGGTCCCACCAATTACCCTCCCTCCACTGATCCTCCTCCCTCCCCACCTCTCCCTTGCCCCTTTCCCCAATTTCTTGTGCTATAAATGGGTTATAGCCTTCATATAAAAGCTATAAATTAGTTTCTTAGCAGGGCTGAATACATTGGCTACTTTTTCTTCCATTCTTGAGATAGTTTGCTAAGAAGAATATGTTCCAGCTCCATCCCCATGTAAACATGAAAGAGGTAAAGTCTCCATCTTTCTTTAAGGCTACATAATATTCCATGGTGTACATACACCACAATTTATTAATCCATTTGTAGGTTGATGGGCACTTGGGATTCTTCCATGACTTAGCCATTATGAATTGGGCTTCAATAAACATTCTGGTACAAATATCTTTGTTATAATGTGATTTTTGGTCTTCTGGATGTATACCTAGTAGAGGAATTGTAGGATCAAATGGCAGGTCTATTTCTAGATCTCTAAGTATTCTCTAAACATCTTTACAAAAGGAATGTAAGAGTTTGCATTCCTACCAGCAATGTAGAAGTGTCCCTTTTCTCCACATCCACACCAACATCTCTGGTTTGGGGATTTTGTTATATAGGCAAATCTTACTGGAGTTAGATGATATCTCAAAGTAGTTTTGATTTGCGATTTCTCTGATTAAGGATGATGAGCATTTTTTTATGTGTCTGTAGGCCATGAACCTGTCTTCTTCAGAGAAGTTTCTTTTCAGCTCCCTTGGCCACCTTGAGATAAGACCATTTATTCTTTTCTTGCTAATACATTTTAGTTCTCTGTGGATTCTGGTTATTATACCTTTGTTGCAGACATAACCTGCAAATATCTTCTTTCATTCTGAGGGCTGTCTGCTTGCTTTACTTATTGTGTTCTTGGCTGTGCAAAAGCTTTATAGTTTGAACAGATCCCAGTACTATATTTTTGATGCTGCTTCAATTGCCCAGGGGGTCCTCCTCATAAAATATTAGCCCAGGTCTATTTCTTCAAGAGTTTTCCATGCACTTACTTCCAGTATTTTTATAGTTTCATGTCTTAAGTTTAAATCTTTAACCCAGTGAGAGTCTATCTTAGTTAATGGTGAAAAGTGTGGGTCTAGTTTTAGTCTTCTACAGGTCACCAGCCAGTTCATCCAGCACCATTTGTTAAGTAAGGAATCTTTTCCCCACTGAATGTTTTTAATCAACTTGTCAAAGATCAAATAATAGTAGATAGCTGAGTTCAGCTCTTGGTTCTCTATTCTGTTCCATACATCTACCTCTCTGTTTTTGTGCCAGTACCATGCTGTTTTGATCACTATCGATTTACAGTATAGTCTGAGGTCTGGTAGCGTGATTCCTCCTGCTTTGTTTTTATTTCTGAGTAATGTCTTGGCTATTCAAGGTTTTTTCTGATTCCATATAAAACAAAGTATTATTTTTTCGAGATTTTAAAAGTATGACAATGGAGCTTTATTAGGGATTGCATTAAAATTGTATATTGCTTTGGGTTGTATGGACATTTTAACAATGTTGATTCTTCTCAGTTATGAGCATGGTATGTTTTTCCGTTTGTTAACATGTTCAGCTATTTCTTTTCTTAGAGTTTCATAGTTCTCTTTATAGAGATCTTTCACGTCTTTTGTTAAGTAAACTCCCAAATATTTCATCTTCTTTGGCACTGCTGTAAATGGAATAGAGTCTTTGATTGTTTTTTCAGCTTGGCTATTGTTGGCTACAGATTTATGAGTGTTGATTTTGTAACCTGAGACACTGCTATATTCCTTGATCACTTCTTAGAATTTTGTAGTAGAATCCTTGGTGTTTTCTAGATATACATTCATATCATCTGCAAAGAGTGAAAGTTTGATCTCTTTTGACTGTATATGGATACCTTGATCACCGTTTCTTCCTTAATTGCAAAGGCTAAAACTTCCATACAATGTTAAAGAGCAGTGGAGACAATGGGAAACCTTGCCTGGTTCCTCATCTGAGTAGAAATGATTTCAATTTAACTCCATTCAATACAATATTGGCTGGGGGTTTGCTGTAAATGGTTTACATCAGTTTAAGAAATATCCCTTCTATACCAATTTTCTTGAGTTTTCTGATCATGAAGGGATGCTGGAGATTATCAAAAGCTTTTTCTTCATTAATTGAGAGGATCATATGGTCTTTGCTTTTAATTTGTTTATGTGTTGAATTATATCTTTAGATTAATGTATATTAAATCAGCCTTGAGACCCTGGGATAAAACCCACTTGGTCATGGTGTATGATTTGTTTGATGTGTTGCTGGATTCTGTTTGTTAGGATCTTCTTGAATATTTTTGCATTAATATTCATTAGTAATATTGGCCTATAATTTTCTTTTCTTGTTGGCTCTTTTCCTGGTTTGGGGATCAAGGTGATGTTTGCTTCATAGAAGGTGTTGGTCTGTATTCCTTCTTTTTCTATATTTTCAAAAATGTTGAGTAATATAGGTACTAGTTTCTCTTTAAAGGTTTGGTAGAATTCTGATGTGAAGCCATCTAGTACTGGGATTTTCTTTTTAGGGAGATTTTGTATAGTTGATGCTATTTCAGAACTTGATATAGTCCTGTTCAACATTTCCACTTCGTCTGGTTAAGTCTTGGAAAGTAGCGTCCTTCCAAGCATAGGCCAATTTTCTTCAGGTTTTCATATTTCTGAGAATAAAGATTCCTGTAATATTCATCAAGGATTTTTTGAATTTCTGAGGAGTGTGTTCTTGTTTCATCTTTATCGCTTCTGATTGATGAAATTATAGATTTTACTCTTTTTTTCCTAGTTAGGTTAGCCAAAGGTTTATCTATTTTATTGACCTTTACAAACAACCAACTTTTTGATTTATTAATCTGTGGTATAATTCTTTTGTTTTCTATTTCATTTCATTCTTCTCTAATTTTTGTTATTTCTTTTCTCCAGCTGGGTTTGGGATTGGAATGTTCTTCCTTTTCCAGTTGCTTGAGATGTCCCATTAAGTTGTTGACTTCTTCTCTTTTTGTTCTCTTGAGTAAGGCTTGTGGTAATATAAATTTCTCTCTTAGGACTGCCTTTGCAGTATCTCAGAGGTTCTGATAATTTGTGTCTTCATTGTCATTCTGTTCCAAAAGGTGGTATTTTCCTTCTTAATCTCCTCTATGACCCATCTGTCATGTAGCATAAGGTTATTTACCTCCCATGTTTTTGTATGGGTATGCAGATTCCTGTTACTGTATTCAACTTTTATTCCATGATGGTCTGAGAAGATGCAAGGAATAATTTCTATTTTTTTTTAATTTGCTGAGGTTAAACTTGTACCTATAATGTGATCGATTTTGGAGTATGATCCATGGACTAATGAGAAGAATTTGTATTCAGTTTTGTAGGATATAATCTTCTGTAGATGTCTGTGAAATCCAAATGTTGAATGGTTAATTTTTTTTTTAACAAGTGAACAGTTTATTAAGAATTAAACAAAGGTATGATGTGATACAAAACACGCAAGACACTCAAGATAGGTATAATAGTACTACTCACACAAAAACTTAAATTTCACCTCAAAAAAAAATCACAAGACAAAAGAGAAAGCAATTTCACTCTTATAAAATAAGATATTTCATGCAAAGTATTAACTCTGCCCCCGCCCCAAGCCAAACCTCCCAACAAACAAAAAAACTATCTGGGAATATTGCTATGCTAACATATTAACCACAGTATAATCATTCATAGGAAAACAGTATTAAGCAATGAATTAAATAACAAAGTTCACACTGGCATAAACTCATAGACCACAATGATTTTACAAAACAAGCAATTCCAGAATTCTTATAAACAATAAAAAAAGAAATATGGTTAAATTAAATCCAAATGTTGAATGGTTAATTTTCAATCTAAACTTTCCTTTCTTAGCTTCTTATTGGAGGATCTATCCAACACTGCCAAAGGAGTTTTATAATCTCCAACTACTAGGGAGCTGAAAGAAATCAAGTTGCTCATGTCTGTTAGAGTTTCTCTTCTAAATTGAGGTGCATTCTGGTTGTGTGCATAAATATTTTTAATTGAAATTTCATCCTACTGAGAATTACCCTTAACAAATATGAAGTATTCATCATTATCCTTCCTTACTTTTGTTGGTTTAAAGCCTATTGTATCTGCAAATAAATTTGCAACACCTGCTTTTTTCTGCTTTCCATTTCCTAGAATATAGATGATCATCCCTTTACCCTGAACCTATATTTATCTTTTAAGGTAAGATGAGATTCTTATATGCAGCAGATATCTGGCCTGAGTTTTTGTATCCAGTCAGCCAACCTGTACCTCTTTAGAGGACAATTTAAGCCATTCACATTAATTGAGAATATTGAGAACACTGGTAGAATTTTGAGTATCGAGGTTTTCAAAAGTTCAGTGGCCATTTTTAATTCTTTCACCACTATGGAAGTTGAAATTTGATCAAAAGTTTCTGAGTGAGTTTACTTTTGTTGTGGAGGATCTCACTGGTCATTTTGGAGGATAGGTCTGAGAATATCCTGGAGAGCTGGTTAGGTATGGCAAATTTCTTCAATATGTGAATGTCATTAAAATATTTAATTTCTCCATCATAAATGAAACTCAGTTTAGCTGGAAACAGGATTCTGGGTTGAAAGTTATTTGTTTTAGAAGATTAAAAGTCAATGACCACCCTCTTCAAGCTTGAAAAGTTTCAGCAGAGAGGTGTATAGTCATTCTAATATTCTTCTGGTTGTAGATAATGAATCTCTTATTTCCAGTTGCTTTCAGAATTTTCTCCTTCATATTAACTTTAGTGAAGTTAATTATGATGTGTCTGGGGGATTTCTTTTTTGAGTTGAATTGTGCTGGGGTTCTGAAACTATCTGCTATCTGAATTTCAGAATCTCTTGGTGTGCCTGGTAAGTTCTCTTTCATAATCTCATGGAGAAGAGCTGTACCTTGCAAAGCCAACTTCATCACCTTCTGGGATCCCTATCAGGTGAATATTGCTTTTCTTTGAATTATCCCAGGGCTCTCTGAGAGAATGATCTGTTTTTGCTCTCCTTTTCTCTTCCTCTTTGAGAGTTTAGGATCATTCGAAAGTTTTGTCTTCAATGTCAGAAATCCTTTTTCTGCTTGCTCCATTCTGTTACTGAGGGATTCTACTGTATTTCTCAGATATTTGAGGACTGTAAATTCTTATCTCAATGTGCCAAAATCTTTGGGGATTTTGTCTTTGATTTTGTTGAAATCTTAAGACAACTTTTGAAATGTTCCTTGAATTTCTAATTCCAACTTTACCACTATTCTATTGATTTTGTTTGCAATCCATATTCTGAATTTGGTTTCTGACATCTCAGCCATCTGTTTATGAAAGGGATCTTCAGGTGTATCCACCAAATTATTCCTTTGGGGGGGAGGTTGATCTACGCTGGTTATTCATGTTACTGCAGTGTTTACACTGATTCCACCCCATGATTATTTTACACTATTGGCTAGATGGGCAGATAAGGAGAAGTTGGGTTGGGGGCTCCAGGACTAGTGATTGGCCAGTCCTTTGTCCAAAAGCTGGGACTGGTGTCTATACCTTTTCCCCTAGAGCTTTTCCATGAACCCGTACAGTGCTACTGCCCGAGAAACTAGGGACCTTCTTAGTGTGGTGGGGCTAATTGGCTCTGTCTTATTTTCACCTGGTCTATGTCTTACCCTAGTTAATCAGTTACTCTGGGTTGAAGTCTCAGCTGTGTGGAAATATCAGCACTTAATTCACCCCACCCCCCACAGGCAACAATTAGAAAAGGAAAATCAAACCTTCCCACAACTACACACCCAGAGTACCACTTTGGATAGTCCCCGGGTGATTGGCCCAGTTCAAGAGGTCCAAATCAATTTTCCCAGTCAGCACTGGTCTCAGGTGGGAGAGTTGGAAAAGTCTCTGGTAACTAGATAGCAGGGTTCTCTTGACAGGTCAAGTATGACTCGCTCTGGTGCTCCGTGAGGTCAGAAGCACCACCCAGCAAATAAATTAGTCTGAGAAGGTTGATGCCACCTTCCCCACCTTGCACCTCTGTCACACCCAGTCAGTCACTGGTAACCCCGCTGGGCTGTGATCCAGTTCCCTCCAATGAGCAGATGCTCCAGGCATTTTCACCTGCCTGAGTCACAAGGACATCTGTGTCTCCTCAACCAGGCCACCACTCTCTGCCACTATCCAGCAGGGAGAGGTGGCTGATAACCTCAAGTGCTTAATGGTGGCTGGGGTGGTCACTCAGTTCCCACGCTGCCCCTGATTGATATTGCTGACAGAATAGTACAACTTCACAGAATTTGTTTCTGTCCTGGCTATATTCCCTGAAGATTAGACACTTTTTGAGCAACTCAGCCCTCTCTGTGCCTCTGCCCAGTCTTGGCTGCAGTTCCTGTTACAGTGGACGTGGTCAGAACAGACACTCAGCTGTCAGTTCCAGCCTCTGTCTGCCCGCCTTTGTCTTAGCTGTGATCCCCTGAGGGCCGGGTGCATCTGAGACTCAGTGAAGCAGTCTGCTGGTTCAGCTCTGGCCTGGGAGTCTGCCAACTCCATGCATGGGTATTCTAGTCCCTGTGCCCCTCTCATGCTAAGATCACCTCAGGCATACCCTTTACTCATGGGGCCTGCATTTCCTTTCCAGATCTGTTCCACCAGTGGCTGCCACTGCAGAAGATGCCTGGCTTCCTCTGGTTGCCCAGAGAGACTGGGAGTGTCCTTTCAAAATATTCCCAGGGATGTGAGCCCTCTTGTTCCCACCATTGCAGCTGCTGCTCTGTACCTTGTGGCACAACTTCTCCTGTTCAGTTCCCTCTCAGTTGAATGTCCTCTCCTTTCTCCCATGCTGGAGAATTAGCACAGATCAGCTGATAACCCATGCCCATCCACACTCCTCGAGAAAATGCCCAAGAATATGGACTCCATGGGGGATAGGCTTCCAAACCTTCAGGTGAGAGTGGAGGGGAGTTCTGGGGGTTCAAAATTGCAGGTAGAGAATATGTACAGTTTTATACAGTTGTATGCCTGGAAAGAGAGTGCCATGGCACCGTAATAGGTGAAAGGGGTCCGTTTTTTAGAGGGTCTCTCCCATGGGCTAAAATAGGAGGATATTTGAACTCTGTTCATTTGTTTGTATGGAGTATACTGTAAGCCATTCTCATGGAGGAGGGGACTCCTGTCTGCTTGGTGATGGATTTTGTACCTTTTGTTTGTATCCTTAGGGCTGCAGCTCACCACAGCAGAGTTGATGTGTGTTTTTCAATCTTCTTTCTTGGCTCAGATCTGAACCATTGGATTTCTTGCTAAACTTCTGTTCTTTAACTCTCCTTCTGGATGGGAGCCTCTGTGGAAAGCTGGCTCCAATTGGCCATCTTGCCTCCACCCCTGATAATGAAATTCTTACCTGTCAATCCTTTTAAAATTATGATTATGAAGACAAGCTCCATGAAGAAAAAGGAAAAGTCTGTCTCATTTACTGTATTCTAATCATCAAGCACATTAAGTCTTGGCACATGGTAGATGTTCAGTAAATGTTTATTGAGTGAATGAATCTTAGAGTAACTTTGTGGTATTCTTTTGATAATAGGCCTCATTGGTATGGAGGATTTAAATCAGGGCTGTAGGTCACTCAATAACAGGTAATGATTCTTCAACTACACAACAAAAGTAGAGCTCAGAATTCGAGCTGTCTTAATTTGCAGCAGCAACAGAAAATGGGGAGGAAATAGGGAAGGAAAAAGAGGAGAAAGAGGAAGAGAAAAATAGGTAATGTCTTCCTTTTGTAATTTCCTTTTTTAAATATTAAACCAATACAATTATTTTTGTTTTATATGGATATATAGTGTAGCACATAAGGGCATTTAGGGTATCTATCACCAGAATAGGTAAGTTTTAGCCTTTGTCCTCTTCCAGCCACCCCCTTCTTGATTTCCAATGACTGTTGAGTCTCTTTGTGCTATCTTGTGCCCATCATTTAGCTCTCAATTATTAGAGAGTGCAAATGATGTTTGTTCATTTTTTTTTAACTTCTGAGATGCTTCACTTAGGATAATGGTCTCCAGTTTGATCCAAGTTGCTGCAAAAGACATTATTCCATTCCTTTTTACTGAGCAGTACTCTATAGTACATAATATACCACATTTTCTTATCCCATTTCTGAATTGCTGGGAACTTAGGTTGATTCTACATCTTTGTGACAGTGAATTTCCAGTAGTAAACACTCAACTTCAGGTTTCTTTTTGATAAAATTAATTTCTTTTCCTTTGGGTAAATATTCAGGTGTGGGGTTGCTGGTTGAATGGCATATTTATTTCTATTTTACTGAGGCATCTCCTTATTATTTTCCATAGAGATTGTACTAATTTGTAGTCCCACCAACAGTGAATGAGTTCTTTTATATCTCTGCATTCACACCAGGATCTGTTAGTTTTTGACTGTCCATGATGGCCATTCTGACAGGGATAAAGTGTTATCTCACTTTAGTTTTAATTTGCATTTCCTCAATTACAAATTAATGATGTAATGATGTAAGTGATGTTGAGCAATTTTTTCAGATCTTGTTTGGCCATTTTTTGATTCCTTTGAAGATGACTTTTGCCAACATTTTATTGGGGAGGTGTTCTTTTTTTAAAAATTCTTGCTGTTTTTCTGTAGTTTCATGATATTAATCATTTGTCAGATGTGTAGTTTGTGAATATTTTCTCCCCTTTGGTAGGGTTGTTTATCTACTCTGTTAATTATTTTCTTGACTGTCTAGAGCTTTTAAAAATTTTTATTATGACTCTATTTGCCTTTGGAGACTTAGTCATTAATTCTTTGCCTAGATCAATGTTTATAAGAGTTTCTTGTTTGATATTTTCTTGTAGAATTTATCTGATATTGGGTGACACTCCAGTAGGGCGCCAGCCCATGTACTGGAGGTGGCAGGTTCAAACCCAGCCCAGGCCAAAAACTGCAAAAAAAAAGTGCTGGATTTTATTGAATGCTTTTTCTGCATCTATTGAGAGGATCATATACTCTTTGGTTTTGTTTCTGTTGATACAGTGAATAACATTTATGGACTTGCGAATATGAAACCAGTCCTGCGTTCCTGGGATGAAAACTACTTGATCATGATGTATGACTTTTTTGATAATAAGCTGTAATCTATTGGCCAAGATTTTATTGATAATTTTTGCGTCTATATTCATTAGTGAAATTAGTGTGAAATTCACCTTTTTAATTGGGTCTTTACCTGGTTTCCGAGTCAGGGTGATATTTGCTTCATAGAGCGCATTGGGTGAGATTCCTTCCACTTCAGTTGTTTGGAATAAATTCTGCAGTATAGGAATAAGCTCCTTCTTTGAAGGTTTGATAAAATTCTGGTGTGAAGCCATCGGACCAGGGCCAACAAAAGCCAAGATGAAAGTTAATTAAGGACACAATTTCCTTCACCATAGCCCCAAAGAAAATGAAATAATTAGGAATATACCTAATGAAAGAGTTGAAAGACCTCTATAAAGAAGATTAAGAAACTCTAATAAAGGATATAGCAGAGGACTTTAACAAATGGAAGAACATTCCATGCTTATGGCTGGGAAGAATCAACATTTTTTAAATGTCTATACTTCCCAGAGCAATTTACCGATTCAATGCCATCCCTATTAAAATACCAACATTTTACTTTCAAGACTTGGAAAAAATGATTCTGCACTTTGTATGGACCCAGAAAAAACCTCATATAGCTAAGGTAATAGTTCTTAGTAATAAAAACAAAGCTGGGGGTATCACCATACCAGATTTTAGGCTGTACTACAAGGTCATAGTGGTCAAGACAGTATGGTACTGGCACAAAAATAGAGACATAGATACTTGGAATCATATAGAAAACCGGGAACTGAAACCAACAACTTACAGCCACCTAATCTTTGATAAACTAAACAAGGGCGTTTACTGGGGGAAAGACTTCCTATTCAATAAATGGTGTTGGGAGAATTGGATATCCACAGGTAAAAGACTAAAACTGGATGCACACCTTTCTCCACTCATAAAAATTGATTCAAGATGGATAAAGGACTTAAATTTAATGCATAAAACAATAGAAATCCTCAAAGAAAGAATTGGAAAAACACTAGAAGATATTGGCCTGGGGAAAAACTTTATGAGGAAGACTGCCATGGCAATAGCAACAACAGCAATAATAAACAAATGGGACTTAAATAAACTGAAAAGCTTCTGTACAGCCAAGGAGACAACAACCAAAGCAAATAGACAACCTACTCAATGGGAAAAGATATTCAAATATTTTGAATCAGATAAAATTTTAATAACCAGGATCAACACAGAACTTTAATTAATATATAAGAAAAAAAAAAACAATCCCATACATCAATGGGGAAAGGAGATGAATAGAATCTTCTCTAAAGATGACAGACGAATGGCCAGTAAACATATGAAAAAATGCTCATCATCCCTAATTGTTAGAGAAATGCAAATTAAAACCAGATACCATCTAACTCCAGCAAGAATGTCCCATATCACAAAATCTCAAAATTGCAGATGCTGGCGCAGATGTGGAGAGAAAGGAACACTTTTACACTGCTGGTGGGACTGCAAACTAATACAACCTTTTTGGAAGGAAGTATGGAGAGAGCTCAAAGAACTCAACCTATACCTCTTGTTTGATCCTGCAATCCCATTACTGGGCATCTATCCAGAAGGAAAAAAAAAACCCTTTTATTATAAAGACACTTGTACTAGGCTGTTTATTGCAGTCCAATTTACAATTGCTAAAATGTGGAAACAGTCTAAATGTCCTTCAACCCAGGAATGGATTGGTAAGCTATGGTATATGTATATCATGGAATATTACTCAGCCATCAAAAAAATGGAGATTTTGCAGCATTTGTACTAACTTGGATAGAGATGGAACACATTATTCTCAGTGAAACATCACAGGAATGGAAAAGCATGAATCCAATGTATTCAACTTTGATATGAGGACAATTAATGACATAGTGGGGCATGGAGGAAGGGGAGAGCAAACAGAGAGAGAAGGAGGGAGGGGGTGAGGGGAAAAAACTAGAAAAGAATAGAAAATAGTGACTAATTCTTACATACAACTGGATTCAATTTTGACCAAAGTACATTACTTATACATTAATTTTTTTTAATTTTTTTTTTTTTTGTAGAGACAGAGTCTCACTTTATCACCCTGGGTAGAGTGCCGTGGCATCACACAGCTCACAGCAACCTCCAACTCCTGGGCTTAGGTGATTCTCTTGCCTCAGTCTCCCCAGTAGCTGGGACTACAGGCGCCTGCCACAATGCCCGGCTATTTTTTGTTTTGCAGTTCGGCTGAGGCCAGGTTTGAACCTGCCACCTTCGGTATATGGGGTTGGCACCCTACTCGATGAGCCTCAGGTGCCACCCTAAACATTAATTTTTAATTCAACTTGTTAATATGTTGTTTAGGATACTGCACCCTCATTTATAAGTGAAATATGTTTGTAATTTCCCTTTATAACAATATATTTTCTCTAATTTTAATATCAGGTGTATCCTGATTAAGTAGAATGACTTTGAATTATTTCTTCTTTTTCTATAGTCTATAAGATTTGGCATG
>CAUYON010143316.1:0-38546 GCA_963573935.1 Arctocebus calabarensis | reverse complement strand
GAAGATGGGGGGGCACATCCTTGTCTGCGTTCTGCTGAGCCTTCAATCTTTCCTCACGCTTTACCCTTTTCCACCGCTCCTGGATGAGAAGGAGCTGTTTCATGTGGCTATCCCTTTGCAATTCCAGTGACAAATGAGCCTATTACATAGAAAGAAAGATACAACTTGAAGAATTTAATATTAAGACTCTTTGGTAATGTCCAAAATACACTATTCCAAGATCCTACTTTCAGAATAACTCAGTAACACTTAGAATTTATATACTGTATTTGCAAAGGAATAAAACTTCAAATGTTTTTCAAAATAACTAGGTCTTAACCTAACACTTTTTTTCATAAACAAAACACTATTCATTCAAAAAGTCAAAAGCTCTACACTCAATCAACACACTACATGTGCCTTACTTATTTCTACCAAAAATAGAAATCCTCCCTCTTTAGACATATTAACTCTAAAAATGATTAAAAAGAAAGTCTTGGCCAGGCTTGGAGGCTCACACCTGTAATCCCAGCACCTTGTGAGGCTAAGGCCAGAGGATCACTTGAGGCCAGGACTTTCAGGCTGCAATGAGTTATGATTGGGCCACTGCACTCCAGCCTGGGCAACGGAGCAACACTGTCTCAAAACACAAGAAAAAAAATCTTCCTATTAACAGTGTGTTTAGAAGGCTCAATGAACACCTGTGTTACGTAACTATATTCTCTATTGTCAAAGGAAGTGCATGGGAAAGAAGACAACTTTTAAGTTCCTTTGGTTCAATTTTGAGAGCTTTTTCCTGCTAGTGATAGCCCTCATAGAATGATCATTTTCAATCAGTCAGACAAATAGTGACTGAGTATCTCCTAGGTACCTGCCACTTTTACAATCAAGAAATCGTGTTTGGATGAAGGCACTTTTTTTTTTTTTTTGAGACAGAGCCTCAAGCTGTCACCCTGGGTAGAGTGCTGTTGCATCACAGCTCACAGCAACCTCCAATTCCTGGGCTCAAGCGAGTCTCCTGCCTCTGCATCCCAAGTAGCTGGGACTACAGGCGCCCGCCACAACGCCCGGCCATTTTTTGTTTGCAGCCATCATTGTTGTTTGGCGGGTCTGGGCTGGAACCCGCCAGCTCAGGTGTACATGGCTGGCTCCTTAGCCGGTTGAGCCACAGGTGCTGAGCCAAGATAAAGGCATTTTTAAAACCTAGGCAGGCCCAGGTGGCGCCAGTGGCTCAGTGGGTAGGCTCTGGCCCCATATGCCGAGGGTGGTGGTTTTGAACCAGGCCCCTGGCCAGCTAAACCAGCAATGAGAATTGCAACAACAACAACAAAAATAGCCGGGCGTTGTGGCAGGCACTGTAGTCCCAGCTACACGGGAGGCTGAGGCAAGAGAATCGTTTAAGCCCAAGAGTTGGAGGTTGCTGTGAGCTGTGATGCCACAGCACTCTTCTAAGGTGAGACTTTGTCTCAAAAAAAAAAAACCCTAGGCAGGCCCTCCCCAAACATAGAAGACATTTAAAGCAATTGGTGAGGCTAATTTAAAAGGACTTGCGGCTCGGCGCCTGTAGCACAGTGGTTACAGCGCCAGCCACATACACTAAAGCTGGCAGGTTCAAACCCAGCCCGAGTCTGCTAAACAACGACAACTGCAACAAAAAATAGCCAGGTGTTGTGGTGGGCACCTGTAGTCCCAGCTGCTTGGGAAGCTAAGGCAAGAGAATCACTTGAGCCCAAAAACTGGAGGTTCTGTGAGCTGTGACACCACAGCACTCTACTGAGGGCAACAAAGTGAGACTCTGTCTAAAAAAAAAAAAAAAAAACCAAATTAAAAGGACTTGAATTGCCTAAGAATTCAACCAAAGTCAAATGGGAGACTGTTCAGTTTTAAACAATCTTGACAAGCAAAAGGTAGTCCATCTGTGTAAGCTAATGATCAGGAAAGGTTCCTAAGAGGAGTCTCTAAAGGGTACATCTGATGATCTGAGATCTGTGAGTAACCAGTAGGAAAAATGCCAGGAAGTTTCTTCATGCCAAGTCTGGGACATCAACAGCAGTTCATTTGGTTTCCATTTCCTTCCTGAAGTACCTTTCTCTTACCTATTTAATAAAATTTGACTAGAATGTTTTGAGAGGGGGACAACACTTAATTTTATACACAACTCAAGTCTACACAGGAGAATCTTTCTAACCCTTGCTGCAAATATTAAGCACATGCCTCACCTGCTCAGACTGTGTCAACGTCATGGCTTCGGAAAGATAAGCTGGTAAAAAAAAAAAAAAAACAAAAAAACAAAAACAATATGTAAGTGTCATCACTTTGTAATTAACAAGTAAAGGAAGTGTTTCAATATTCCTCACATGACAAGAGACTGGTCTTTATTTGTGAGACAGAGTCTCACTATGTCCCACTGGGTAGAGAGCCATGGCATCACATCTCACAGCCAGAGGGTAAACTCTTGGGTTCAAGCCATTCTCTTGCCTCAGCCTCTCGAGTAGTTAGGATTACAAATGCCTGGCTATTTCAGTTTTTTTTTTGAGATAGAGTCTCACTATGTCACCCTAGAGTGCAATGGTGTCACAGCTCACAGCAACCTCAAACTCTTGGGCTTAAGGGATTCTCTTGCCTCAGCCTCCTAGGTAGATGGGACTACAGGCACCTGCCACAATGCCCAGCTATTTTTTGTTATAGTTGTCACTGTTGTTTAGCAGGCCTGGGCCGAGTTTGAACCTACCAGCCCCGGTGGATGCGGCCAGCAAGGTAACCACTGAGTTATGGGGCGCTGAATCTGCTGTAAGGAACTCAATGGAACAGTTTAATACATTTATGAAGACCTTTAACAAACTTTTCTGTCACTTAGGATCAGATCCTGGGTTACTTAATTTGTTTGGATTTAAAAGGCCAATGTAAATATCCTTACTTTTCTGGGCTATTAGAAAAAAAGCTTAAGGCAAGTTCTCCTCTATAAATAAGAGAGAATTCATGGGACATTTTGTGAACTATAATCCTTTCCTTTCCCATTTACTTCTCTATAGATTTCCTCATTTACCTATTTTTAATCACATTCTATGTGTTACCCTTTGTTCCAATGTAACACATTTTATGTCCTTCCTGGAACAAGGTGAGGTATAAATAAATATTGTATTATCATTCTTCTTCGTCTTATTATTATTATTATTTTTATAATATGAGTCTTACTTTGTCACCCTTAGTACAGTGCCCTGGCGTCACCACTCACAGCAACCTCAAACTCTTGAACTCAAGCGATTCTCTTGCCTCAGCCTCCAGAGTAGCTGGGACTACAGGCACCCACCACAATGCCCAGCTATTTTTTTGAGATTGGGGTCTTACTCTTGTTCAGGCTGGTCTTGAACCTGTGAGCTCAGGCAATCCACCCACCTAAGCTTCCCAGAGTGATTGGATTACAGGCATGAGCAACTCTGCCCAGCCTAGTACTGTATTATTAATAATGGATCATACACAATTATCACTTTTTTTTTTGCAGTTTTTGGCCTGGGCTGGGTTTGAACCCGCCACCTCTAGTATATGGGGCCAGCACGCTACTCCTCTGAGCCACAGACATCCGCCCCATAATCATCACTTCTTTTTTTTTTTTTTTTTTTTTTTAGACAGAGCCTCAAGCTGTCACCCTGGGTAGAGTGCCATAGCATCACAGCTCACAGCAACCTCCAACTCTTGGGCTCAAGCGGTTCTCCTGCCTCTGCCTCCCAAGTCGTTGGGACTACAGGCGCCTGCCACACTGCCCGGCTATTTTTTGGTTACAGCTGTCATCACTGTTTGGCGGGCCAGGCTGTATTCGGACCCGCCAGCTCAGGTGTATGTAGCTGGCACCTTAGCTGCTTGAGCTACAGGCACGTAGTCAACACCATCATCACTTTTTATCTCTGGCTTACTATAAACTTTTTTGGCACCTTCATTCCTGCATTAAGTTCCTTTATCGATGTTTTGCAGATAACTACAAAGCATTTCTTTCTGTCCAGTCTTTTTTTTGGAGACAGAGTCTCACTTAGTTTTTGCCCTGGGTAGAGTGCTGTAGTATCATAGCTCACAGCAAACTCAAACTCTTGGGCTCAAGTGATCCTCTTGCCTCAGCCTCCTGAGTAGCTGGAATTAGAGACGCTCACCAGAAAGCCCAGCTAGGTTTTTCTATTTTTAGTACTCATGGGGTCTCACTCTTGCTTAGGTTGGTCTTGAACTCCCAAGCTCAAGCAATCTGCCTGCCTCAGCCTTCTAGAGTGCTGAGATTATAGGCGTGTACCACCACACCCAACCTGTCCAGTTTTGATATAAGTTTTTTTTTTTTTTTTTTGGAAACAGAGTCTCACTATGTCAATCTTGGTAGAGTGCTCTGGCATCACAGCTCCCAGCAACCTCAAACTCTTGGGCTTAAGTGATTCTCTCCCCTCAGCCTCCCAAGTAGCTGGGACTATAGGCACCTGCCACAATGCCTGGCTATTTTTTTGTTGCAGTTGTCACTGTTGTTTAGCTGGTCGAACCTGCCACCCTTGGTGTATGTGGCTGGTGCCGTAACCACTGTGCTCTAAATATTTTAATGATTTTCTGACTTCATGACATAGAATTGTTGTCTTCTAGGATCTACCATAGTCCTTGAGATATAGATTAAGTAGATGCCCTTTCCAAGAAAAAACAGTCTTTAGCCGTACTTAACATACTTATATTTTTCTTCAATTTTCCCTTATCTTTTGCTCTGGTATTAAGTTTGTATAGCTGCATACCATTTCTTTTCCTCTTGAGACATTCTACCAGCTCTGCTATTGCTGTGATATGATGTGCAGGAATGTTCTTGGACATCCTTCCGATGTTGCCTGCACGCACTTGTCCACTGTCTGCACTTCAGTTTGTTTTAAATCCACTTTCCTAACAAATACAACAGTTTTCACAAAACCAAGTTTAAACCAGCTAAAAACACCTCCCTTTGTAGAACGCTGAAACTGTGTAACATGACAGAAGAGGCTATCCCAGGATATCCCAAAGTACAAATGACTCAACAAAGAATCTCACTGCTTAAGTATTTCCCAAATTTAGGCTCGGTGTCTGTGGCTCAACGGGCTAAGGCACTGGCCACGTACACCTGAGCTGGCGGGTTTGAATCCAGCCTGAACCCGCCAAACAACGATGGATGCAACCAAAAAAAAAAAAAAAAAATGGCCGGGCATTGTGATGGGCACCTGTAGTTCCAGCTACTTGGGAGGCAGAGGCTGGAGACTCGCTTCAGCCCAGGAGTTGGAGGTTGCTGTGAGCTGCGATGCCACAGTACTCTATCCAGGGTGACAGCTTGAGGCTCTGTCTCAAGGAAAAAAAAAAGTATTTCCCAAATTTAAATCTTATAACTCGGCCATTGTTTTAAAACAAAAAAAATTTTATTATCTGATTGCATGGTCATGGATTTCCCACAGATTAACAACAAGAACAAATGCCTATCAAGACAGAAGTTTAATATCTATCTTAGAAAAATCAAACAATTCTGGTTAAACTGTTTCCTTCTAATGTGACACAAAGCTAAAGTTCAAAGTAGATATTAGGTAAATCATGAGAAAAAGGAACCAGGAAAATCTGAAGAACTTATTATTTCTTTAATTAATAACATCAATTACTATTCTATCAGGAATCTACTAAACTCGTACCAAAGCACAAAATATCACCTATCACCTCTGAATGATAAAGACTGATCTTCTCTAGAATCATTTTCATGTTACCCCAGTTTCACAGCAAGGCCCAACTAAGATCTGTTTTCAACCAAAATGTTGATCAAATACAAATAAACGTGTATTTACTGCTTATATACTGAAGATGAAAAATCAGTTCATCTTCTGCCATGTTCATTTTGAATACTAAGTTTTACCAATAGTTAATATTAACTTCCTCATTTATTTGTTGTTCGTAAAACGAAATTCACTTAGGGAACTGGACTGCATGAGATAGATAAGGGAGAATTACACCAATGCAGTTATGGCTGCTGGCCAAAAGTTTAAAGCAAAGGATTTTTCCAACAATAGTGAATCCCTGGAGACTGTGACTTCTTAAACTTATCCTTTTTCAACCTGAAAAAAATCTGGCATCTGCTTCCAGACTTAGACAGGATTTTCCTTCCTGATTTGCTATCCCAGATTATCTGGAAATGTGCATATACTCAATTTCATTTCCTTCAGCCACTGTCCACCTTGACAGTAGATTCTATTTTTCCACAAAAGGAAAGAAAAAATCAAGTAACTTCTTACTTAAACATATTTATAAAACAAACACTATAAAGCATAGGGGTTATAGAGTCTTCCTTAGGTATGTAATCCCACGGTAAATTTTTAAGTCTTGGAATCTCTGCTTGATCTTTGAGAGCTGGACATAGGCTAACTTCATTTGCCCTTTACTCCTCCCATTTCTGGCTTTCCTTCCTATTTGCCTTTTTTTTTTTTTTTTTTTTTTTGAGAAAGAGTCTCGCTGTGTTGCCCTGGGTAGAGTGCCGTGGCGTCACAGCTCACAGCAACCTCAGAATCTTGGACTTAAGCGATTCTCTTGCCTCAGCCTCCCACGTAGCTGAGACTGCAGGCACCTGCCACAAGGCTCAGCTATTTTTGTTGTTGTTGCAGTTGTCATTGTTGTTTAGCAGGCCCAGACTGGGTTCGAACCCACCAGAGCCCTAACCACTGAGGTATGGGCACCAAGTCTCCTATTTGCCTTTTTAAGATGTTGACTTTTCCCTGTTATATGTCTAAAACGATTTCCAAATAAGTTCCTTCCTTTCAGAATACATCTACATCCATATCTCCTAAAACCTACAACACCTATTATAAGCTCTAGTTGTAATTGTAAGTCACTTTAGAAAAAGTGAGCTCATTTCAACCAAATTTTGAACTGCATTCTAAAACAAAACACAACGTTATTTTTAACCAAGTCTAAATGCCCAATCTGTTCAGGGATATTTACTAATCACATTCAGTTCTATCTCCATAATTAAAGCTAATGTGCTTTCATCTATTCTACTTCTGAGAATATAGAATGGGAAGTAGGGGTGGTATTTCAAATCAAACAATAGTTTTAAGTCATCAAAAACAAGGATTAGGCTATGAATAAAACTTTTCTCCCTTTTATTTGTTTATTTTTCTGTTTTAAAGACAGGGACTGACTATGTTGCCCAGGCTGGTGTCAAACTCCTAGGCTCAAGCGATCCTCTGTCCTTGGCTTCCCAAAGTGCCGGGATTATAGGTGGGTGCCACTGTACCCAGGCTATTCTCTCTTTTATTTACTTAGAACATCCCCCAGCTCTCCATACAACATAGGTTGATTCACTCCATTTTAACATGTTACATATGTATAACATGACCATTTGGGCTGCATAACTAAAGACATCAATTTACTATAGCCTTCATACACAATATGGTTATCTATTTTCTTGAGACTGAGTCTCACTCTGTGCCCTGGCTAGAGTGCCATATCATTAGCCCAGCTTAGAGCAACCTCAAACTCATAGGCTCAAGAGATCCTCTTGCCTCAGCCTCGCAAGTAGCTGGACCTACAGGCACCCACCACCACAACTGGCTAATTTTTCTACTTTTAGTAGAGATGGGGGTCTCACTCTTGTTCAGATTGGTTTCAAAGTCCTGAGCTCAAGCAACCTACCCATCTCAGCCTCCAGAATGCTAGGATTACAGACATGAGCCACTGCACCCAGCCACTGCACGACTTTCTTAAATATGTATTTTTCTCTACAAAATAAATAAATAAAATAGAAAAATTAGCCAGCAGCAGTGGCATATTCTGTCCCAGCTATTCTGGAGGCTGTGAGAAGAGGATCACTTGAGCCCAGGAGCTCGAGGCTGCAGTGAGCTATGATAACACCACTGTACTGCACCGCCGGGGGGCAACAGATGGGGACCTGTCCCCCCAACCCCGTAAAAAAAATTAAACATAATATATTGTCTTTATAATGACTATAAATTAAGCAATCTGTTTCGATCCTTTTGTAGTTTACAAGCGCGATGATTGGGTTTTCATGGGCATGCATGAGATGTGCCTCCCACAAATCTTGTTATGACATCGGCACATTACCCATCTGACATGAAAAAAACAAAAAAAAATCTGTTTCACAACAAAATATGGTTTAGAAAAGACTAAAAGAGTACCAGCTGACAAATTCAATGTTGTGCAAAGCCCCCATAAAACTCACATAAATATACAGAGATTATGGAGTACCTGTGCTTGGCACTACAGCAGATACATGGGATACACTTCGGTAGCAAAACTAATTCTATAAAAAAATAAGACTTGAAATTTTCCCTGAAAAATCAGTGACTTGGCTCGGCGCCTGTGGCTCAATGGGCTAAGGCGCCAGCCACATACACCCTAGCTCACAGGTTCGAATCCAGCCTGGGCCTGCCAAACAACAATGATAGCTGCAACCAAAAAATGGCCGGGCGTTGTGGTGGGTGCCTGCAGTCCCAGCTACTTGGGAGGCAGAGGCAAGAGACTCACTTGAGCCCAGGAATTGCTGTGAACTGTGATGCCATGGCACTCTATCCAGGGTGACAGCTTGAGGCTGTCTCAAAAAAAAAGAAAAGAAAAAGAAAAATCAGTGACTTGTAGGCAAAAGTCACCGAAGCAGAAAGATTTACTTTAGGATTTAGTCTGTATTTCAGCAATAAAATAACGTGGAAAGGGCATACTCTGTCAGGAAAGAGAACTTGGCTTTGATAATACTGGTCTAGAGGGAAAGAAAAGTGCCTACAACATAAGAGTTCAGGAAGGCTGGGCATGGTGGCTTACACCTATAATTCCAGCACTGTGGGAGGCTGAGGCAAGAGGATTGATTGAGTTTAGGAGTTCAAGACCAGCCTAAGCAAGAACAAGACCCTGTCTCTACTAAAAAGAAAAAAATTAGCTGGGTGCTGTGGTGGGCACTTGTAGTCCCAGCTACTCAGAAGGCTGAGCCAGGATTATTGCCTAAAGCCAGGAATCTGAGGTTGCTGTGAGCAAGGCTGACGCTATGGCACTCTAGCCCAGGTGACAGAGTGAGACTCTGCCTTCAGAGGGAAAAAAAGAGGATGAAAAAGACTTTAGGGCTTACTCTAAGAAAAATGACCCACATCCATTTTGGATACACCATAAGTAAAACACCCCCTTGCCCAAAGCTTTTTGGTTTGTCACTCAGCTAAAATAAAATGAGCTAAACAAAACAGGCCCCAAAGATTAGATAAAGTTAGGTATTTGATAAGAAGCCAACAACTCTAAACTTTTCTTTTTTTTTTTTTTTTCCCCAGCCAGGGCTGGATTTGAACCTGCCACCTCCAGCATATGGGGCCAGTGCCGTACTCCTTTTAGCCACAGGCACCGCCCCATTTAGGTATAAAATTTATACCTAAATGAAAACAATCACCAGCCTGCATGAAGAGATGAAATACCCAGAAAGGAAACTAAAGAAAAGCCACAGGAAAAATCTTCCTTCATTTCAGGTGGCAAGTCTTTGTAGCTCTTGTATTATCAGCATCTAAAAAATAGAAACTCAGTGAAAATGAGTTGGTTGGAATTGAATTAGTTATTGTTCACAGCCTGAAATGAACAACAATTTGAAACCAGACTTCTTTTTTTTGGAACAAGATAAAGTGACAGACTTCTTGCAGTCAGCTTCTGTCTTCAGTAATCTTTGGGCTCATAGGGCTGTGTCAACCATCATCTACCAGTATGGTATTTATGATACCTTCATGGTTTAGAAGGAAGACAGGGTTCGGGGGAGCTAGGAAATTTAACACACTCACTTGAAAAATAATCAAAGCCGATGTTCTGGTGGGTCAGCAGTGTTAACCTGGCACATGCAGGCCAACACATGTATTGTGATTTTCATTCTAAATAAAGTGTTAAGAGATAGCGGGGTTGGGGGGAGGGGAAGAAATTACTTTCAGTATTAAACTTAGTATTTCTTGAGAATACTCACCTGCAGCCTTTTTATGACAAGAAATAGCTTCTTCGTATTTTCCTGTAGCTAATAAACGGTCTGCCCGTCTGCTCTGTTGATGAGCCTAGAAGACAAAACATTCCTAAGTTTCTCTCAGTCAAAATGAGACAGCACTTAAAAAAACAACAACACCTTTTATGGCCAGGCACAGTGGCTCCAGCCTAGCGCTCTGCATGGAGGACTGCCTGAGCTCACAGGTTTGAGGCTAGCCCGAGCCAGAGCCAAAGCTTGTCTCTAAAACTAGCAACGTGTTGTGACAGGTGCCTGTACTCTCAGCTACTCGAGAGGCTAAGGCAAGGGGATCACTTGAGCCTAAGAGTTTGAGGATGCTGTGAACTGTGATGCCACAACACTCTACCCAGGACAACAGAGTGAGATTCTACCTCAAAAAAAAAAAAAAAAGGTGGTGCCCATAGCTCAGTGAGTAGGGTACTGGCCACATACAGCACGGCAGGCAGGTTCAAACCCAGCTGGGGCTGGCTAAACAACAATGACAACTGCAACAACAAAATAGCTGGCCAGTTGCGGCAGATGCCTGCAATCCCAGCTACTTGGGAGGCTGAAGCAAAAGACTCGTTTACGCCCAAGAGTTTGAGGTTGCTGTGCGCTATGACGTTACTGCACTCTACAGAGGGTAACAGCTTAAGACTCTGTCTTCAGGAAAAAAAAAAAGACTATAATCATGAAATCATTTATCAAATAGTAAAATCTAAGTTTCTCTAACATCATTCTACTCTTTCAACAATAAAGTTACTATTTGTTTTTAAAGTAAAAAATGTGGAAACTGTACAGTCAAGGCATTAATGATACCAATATCTTATATATAGGGTAGATTTTTTTTCAGATACAACTTACCAAAAGAACAAAGATAAATTCAGATGTTCTAAAAAGCAAATAAATGCTCCTGAATGTAAGGTAAATGGAACAAGCAATCACTGGCCTCCTTAAATTTATGTTACACTTTAAGAATTCCAAAAGAGCCTAATATACATTATTTCACCTATTTCAACTTTGTGAATGTCTTGTCTTTCGATTTCACTTAATTGACAATTAAGTTTGTGAACGTGCCACTATGTGCTTAAGTTGGCAGCACTATAGAAACAGCTCAAAAGGTTTCATAATAGGAGCCTATCAGTGTCTCACAGCTGTGTTCCTGTCAATGTGTGGCAGTGTCTTACTGACTGGTGTTTGTTGTTTCATATTTTGTCTCTCTTAGAAGGAATGTTGGACCTTGAATTACAGCAATGAACAAACATTAAATTTCTTGTTAAAAATGGCAAGAGTGAAAGTGAAACCAGGGGCATGTTAGACTAAGTTTATGCAGATAATGCCATGGAGAAAACAATGGTGCACAAATGGATTAAACTCTTTTTTAAGGCAAGAGAAAGTGTCACTGATAAAGAGAGGTCAAGGCAGCCAGTAATTAGAATTGACAAAATCATTGAGAAAATTTGCTGAGCTGTGCATCAAAATTGTCAGGTATGAGAAGTATAGCAGACCAAGTAAACACAGACAGAAAAACAGGTAAGAAAATCTTTTTTTTTTTTTTTTGAGACAGAGCCTCAAGCTATCACTCTGGGGAGAGTGCCGTAGCATCACAGCTCACAGCAACTTCCAATTCCTTGGCGCAAGGAGTCTCCTGCCTCCGCCTCCCAAGTAGCTGGGACCACAGGCGCCTGCCACAACGCTCCACCATTTTTTGGTTGTCATTGTTGTTTGGCGGGCCCAGGCTGGATTCGAACCCGCCAGCTCAGGTGTACATGGCTGGCGACTTAGCCCGTTGAGCCACAGGCACCGAGCCAGAAAATCTTGGCATAAGAAAGGGGTATGCAAAAATGATCCTGAAAGAACTCACTGATAAACAAAAACAAAAGAGAGCTGAAGACCTTTTGGAGAGGCAAGATGATGTTTTGGGCCATTGGTGACAAAACACAGGTGTGCCGATATGACACTGACACAGACTGTCAAAGTATACAATGGATGTCAGCCAATTTTCCACAACCAAAAAATTTTCATCAGTCCAAATCAAGAGTCAAAGCAACGTTGCAGACTTTTTTTGATAATCAGAAGGGTTATTCACTATGAATTTGTACCAACTGGACAAAGAGTTAACCATGTGACTGTAGTAATGATACTCAGCAATGAGGTATGTGGTGCTTATTCTAGAATGAGTTTGCAAACTTAATTGTCAGGCCTCAAAAGAAGGCCAAATAGACTGATGGAATCACATAACTTGTAACTTACATGAGATTATTATTACATTTAGCGAGGCAAGAGAAAAGCAGAGATGATCAACTAAAGTTTTCTAACCAGTGTAATGTTTTCATCACTAACAAACTCTATGATTGAGCAAAGCTTCATAAAAAAACCAGAAAGCACTTTACAATTTATAACAGCGTTATGCACAATAGCAAAAAGGTGGAAGCAGTCCAAATGTCCATCAACAGATAAATGGATAAATAAAATGTAGTATACACACATGGAATGTTAGTCAGTCTTAAAAAGGAGGGAAATTCTGACACATGATATAACATGGATGAACTTTGAGGACATTTCTCTAGTTGAAAAAAGCCAGTTACAGGCTTGGCGCCTGTGGCTCAACGGGCTAAGGTGCTAGCCATGTACACCTGAGCTGGCAGGTTCGAATCCAGCCCGGGCCCGCCAAACAATGATGGCTGCAACCAAAAAATGGCCAGTTGTGGTGGGTGCTTATAATCCCAGCTACTTGGGAGGCAGAGGCAAGAGACTCGCTTGAGTCCAGGAATTGGAGGTCACTGTGAGCTGTGATGCCACAGCACTCTATCCAGGGTGACAGCTTGAGGCTCTGTCTCAAAAAAAAAGACAAATACTATACAACTTTATGAGGTATCTTAACTAGTCAAATTGGGGGGGGGGGGCACAGTGGCTCACACCTGTAATCCTAGCACTCTGGGAGGCCAAGGAAGGGTGGATGAGCTTAAGAGTTCAAGACCAGCTTGAGCAAGAGCGAGACCCTGTTCTCTACTAAAACTAGAAAAACTAGTTGGGTGTTGTGGCGGGCACCTATAGTCCCAGCTACTTGGGAGGCTGAGGCAAGAGGATCACTTGAGCCCTAGAGTTTAAGGTTGCTGTAAGCCATGATGCCACAGTACTCTACCAAAGGTGACAAAGTGAGACTCTGTCTCAAAAAAAACATACTTCAAAGAAACGCCAAGATTAACGGTATTCTGGGCATGTTTGCAAATTATACTCAGAATAAAACAGGTGTAGTAATTTGCACTTCCTGCAATGTGTACTGTTTGCATTTTCCCCACTTCTATTTTGTAAGGAAGAAACAAGCCATACTCTTAAAACCAAGATCATCCCTTTTAATTGTTTCAGAGGCTTTTACTCCTCAAATAGTGATTAAACTCTTCTGTTAAGCTCAGTTTATTCCCAAGAATAATAATGGGTCACAAGAAATGACAGAGGTCATAAAATAATGGATGAATTTTAACCATGGAAGCTTGAAGTAAGCAAAAAATATGTTCAGAACACATGACTATTTTTCTTGAGACAGAGCCTCCAGCTGTCACCCTGGGTAGAGTGCCGTGGTATCACAGCTCACAGCAACCTCCAACTCCTGGGCTTTGGGGTGATTCTCTTGCCTCAGCGTCCCAAGTAGCTGGGACTACAGGTGCCCACCACAACACCTGGCTATTTTTTGGTTGGCAGGCCCGAGCTTGATTCAAACCCACCAGCTCTGGTGTATGTGGCTGGCGCCTTAGCTACTTGAGCTACAAAGCGCCGAGCCACACATGACTATTTTCTTATATCCAGAAATGACACAGATCTTTAGGAAGACAATGTACATGATGAAGAAAATAATAGATACAAGTAATTAACATTTCTCTAATGGACATGTTTTGATAGTATTGTTAAAGCAATTGGTATCCTCAATCAGTAAGGGTCTACGTAGGAAAAAAGGAATGGAAGAGGTGAATCCCCTGGTGCCTTTACCTTTCTGAGCTTTGGAAGAAGCCCAACAACAACAAAAAAGAAAACTTATTGGACATCCCAAAGTACCTCTTAACAAGGGTGGCCCAGTGTAGAGCTACCCCTACCAAGAACCATGTTCTCTGGGATCAGTCTCTTGCTGTCCCACTAAGTCATCTAACCTTTAGCATCTTCCTCATTAGCATAGTGGTGGGTATCCCCACCTGTCCACTAACCTTCAGTGCCTATTTTCTCATCCATCAAATTATGGATTTGTACTAGATCTATGTTTTTCAAGGTGGTGTTCTTTTGTTTTTTTGAGACCATCTCATTCTCTCACCCTGGGATTGAATGCCATTGCATCACAGCTTATAGCAATCTCAAACTCTTGGGCTCAAGTGCCTCAGCCTCCCAAGTAGCTGGGACTACAGGTGCCGGCCACAATGCCCAGCTAGTTTTTCTCTTTTAGTAGAGAAAGGGTCTCTCTCCTGCTCAGGCTAGTCTCAAACTCCTGAGTCCAAGCAATCCACCTGTTGTGGCCTCCCAGAGTGCTAGAGTTACTATACTCAACAACTTTTGAAGTTTTAATGAGAATACAAATCGCTTGGGGATCTGGTTAAAATACGGATTCTGATTCTGTAGTTTTGGAGAGTTTCTGATTCCACCCAGGTGAAGCTGAAGTTACTGGCTCATGGATACACTCCAAGAAACAGGGATGCTGAGGTTACTTCAGTCTAATACTATGTTTCTATAATCTATGTGTCTCTGATGACTTCAACTACTTTCTACCTTATGCTTAATTTTTTCTTTTTTTTTTTTTGAGACAGTCTCACTATGTCACTCTAGGTAAAGCGCTGTTGCATCACAGCTCACAGCAACCTCAAACTCTTGGGCTTAAGCGATTCTCTTACCTCAGTCTCCAAAATAGCTGGGACTACAGGCACCCACCAAAGCGCCCAGCTATTTTTCCGTTGCAGTTATCATTGTTCCTTAGCTGGCCTGGTCTGGGTTTGAACCCGCCAGCCTTGGTGTACGTAACTGACTCTGTAACCACTGTGCTATGGGCACCAAGCCCCTGGTGCTTAATTATTTATGTGGCTCCATAACTAAACTTCAAGTTCTGTGATAGCAGAATAAAGTGTTATATCTGAACTGCTGAAGATAAAAAAATAAAAAACTCTCAAGTAGTTGAGAGCTGGACCTCCTGGCTCTCCCAAACTCTTTAAAACTTCCCCATATAAAAGTCTTATCTCTAATCACTCTGACGATTATGGAGTTATACCTTCATTATATTCAAATATTATAATCCCAATAAAAACACACACTTCCTCTAGGTTATATGATGCCACAGCAATGAAATTCCACATTAAAAAAAAAAAGGACAGGTCGGGTGCAGTGGCTCACGCCTGTAATCCTAACACTCTGGGAGGCCAAGGCAGGTGGATAGCTTGAGCTCATGAGTTTGAAACCAGCCTGCACAAAAGCAAGACCTTATCTATACTAAAAAAAAAAAAAAAAGAAGAAAAGAAAAAGAAAGAAAAGAAATAGAAAAACTGAGGCAAGAGAGCACTTGAGCCCAAGAGTTAGAAGTTGCTATGAGCTATGATGCCACTGCACTCTACCCAGGGTGAAAGCTTGAGACTCTGTTTCAAAAATAAAACAAAACAAAACAAAAAGAGTGGTGCCCGTAGCTCAGTGGGTAGGGTGCTGGTCACATACACCAAGGGTGGCAGGTTCGAGTCCAGCCCAGGCCAGCTAAAGGAAAAATGACAACTGCAACAAAAAAATAGTTGGGTGTTATGGCAGGTGCCTGTAGTCCCAGCTACTTGAGAAGCTGAGGCAAGAGAATCACTTAAGCCCAAGATTATGAGGTTGCTGTGGCTGTGACAGCACAGCACTCTAACAAGGGTGACATAGTGAGACTCTGTCTCAAAAAAAAAAAAAGAAAGAAAGAAAAAAGAAGAAAAGTATAGTTCCTAATAAGTTCTTACTAGACATCTAGCAAATGCAGACTGGGTAAAGCTTGATGACCTAGGTTCAAATCTCAGTGTTTTTCATCTCTAAAATGATAGTTGTAAAAACTAAACTAGTTGAAATATCACAGTGCTTAGAATGGTACCTGGTACACAGCACTCAATAAGTCCACCATTCTGATGCTAAGTACCATGAAAGACAACAGAAGTGTTGGAGGTACCTGCTATCAAGAAGTTGGCGATGTGGCTCAGCGCCCATAGCTTAGTGGGTAGGTCACCGGCCACATACACCAGAGCTGGCAGGTTTGCATCCGGTCCAGGCCTGCTAAACAACAATGACAACTACAACCAAAAAATAGCCAGGCATTGTGGTGGGCGCCTGTAGTCCCAGCTACTTAGGAGGCTGGGGCAAGAAAATCTCTTCAGCCCAAGAGTTTGAGGTTGCTGTGAGCAGTGATGCCATGGCACTCTACTGAGGGCAACATAGAGTGCCTCAAAAAAAAAAAAAAATGCTGGCGATGTAATTGAGTGGACTAGATTAAATTACATTTTTAATCTTTTTTTTTTTGAGACAGAATCTCACACAGTCACCTTGGGGTAGAGTGCTATGGCATCACAGCTCACAGCAACCTCAAACTCTTGGACTCAAATGACCTTCTTGCTGTTGCTCCTAAGTAGCTGAGACTATAGGTGCATACCACATCACCTGCTAGTTTTCCTATTTTTAGCAGAGACAGGGTCTCACTTTGCTCAAGCTAGTCTTGAATTTCTGACCTCAACCAATCCAGCCACCTTGGCCTTTCAGAGTCCCAGGATTACAGATGTGAGCCATCACGCCCAGCCTAAATTGCATTTTTAAAAAAGTAAAACAGGGTGGTGCCTGTGGCTCAAGGAGTAGGGCAACAGCCCCTTATACTGGGTGTGACGGGTTCGAACCTGGCCCCAGTCAGCTAAAACAGCAGTGGCAACTGCAACAAAAACAGCTGGGCATTGTGATAGGTGCCTGTAGTCCCAGGTACCCAGAAGGCTGAGGCAAGACAATCAATCTAGGCTCGGCGCCTGTGGCTCAACGGGCTAAGGTGCCAGCCATATACACGTGAGCTGGCAGGTTCGAATCCAGCCCAGACCACCAAACAACGATGGCTGCAACCAAAAAATGGCCAGGCATTGTGGCGGGCGCCTGTAGTCCCAGCTACTTGGGAGGCAGAGGCAAGGGAATCTCTTAAACACTCTATCTAGGGTGACAGCTTGATGTCTCAAAAAATTAAAAAAAAAAAAAGAGAATCACCCTAGCCCAAGAGCTGGAGGTTGCTGTGAGCTGTGACACCCCTGCACTCTACTGAGGGTGACAATGAGACTCTGTCTCAAAAAAAAATTAAAAAAGCAAAATATTGTAGAAAACTTGCTTTGGTAATAATGCTTAATTTTAAAAACAATCTTTACAGATTTCACATATTAAAACTGATCTCTTTAAATATTGTTCGTGTGGCTGGGTGGGGTGCCTCAAGCCTGTAATCCTAGGACTCTGGGAGGCCGAGGCAAGTGGATTGCTTGAGGTCAGGAGGATTCCAGACCAGCCTGAGCAAGAGGAAGACTGCATCTCTACTAAAACTAGAAAAACTGGGGGCGGAGCAAGATGGCAGCCGAGTAACAGCTTCCTTGCACCTGGGCACGCTGTTGAAGTTATAGGAGTCGATTCCTGCATACATCATTCACCAGTAAAATTCTGGAACCCTCCATCTTCAACGGAGGCAGACAGGGAAGACAGCCAACCACAGACCACCTACACTTGTGAGCCAGAAGAAAGTTTGAAGTTATTACTCAGGAAACAGTAAAAAAAATTCCTAATATGGTTTACTTTTAGCATCACTGAATAAGTGCTTCCGACCTGATGCTGCTCTACCTTTGCCTATTACTTATTATACTAATTAGATTTGTTTTCCAGAAATGTCATCAAGCCACACGCAATAAAGATGGGTCCAGTCCATGAACCATATCACTCTCCCTTCGGATAAACCCTAACTGCCCCCTTCTATCATCCCCTGATTCAGCAGGAAGCAGTTAGATCAAGTCTTCACCCCTTTTCCCTAACAGTAGTTAGGGTTTCTACTCAGAGAGGGAGAATTGATGCGGGACATTTGGTGCCCTGGCCAGCTCAGTGGAGCTGGAGGATCTGCCGCCTCCTCCTTAGTAGTGTCGGTGCTGCGGCAGCCGGCTGAAGAACCAGCGGGCTTGACTGGCAAGGAGGGGGACCTCCAACCCCCACCGGAGGCTCCAATAGCCAAAAAGGCCATACAACTGCCAAGGAGATACCTGTGCCTTGTGTCTCCTTCACTTTGCATGTGGGACTACATGTGGAACCCCCATTTCCTATGCCTAGGTCAGTTTCGTGTGAATTTTCTGGGCCTCAATTCCTTGAAAGGACTGTGTCCATTCATTGATGCATTCATTCACTTTGCCCGGGAGGGGACTGTGTTCGTTCATTGATACATTCATTCACCTTGCAAAAAAATAAATAAATAAATAAAAAGAAAGACATTAACTGAGTCTAAAGAAAACTGAACCAAGTATCAATATATTTTATATTTTTAAAATGAATTTAATTAAAACCTACCCCTACACCTTCCCTTAACTACATTCCTGGGTAACAGTTCACATTTTTAATAGGGTAATTTCTGAAAATTAAATAAATCACTTTTTGGAGGAATATTGAAAAAAAAAAAAAAAAAAACTAGAAAAACTAGCTGGGCATTGTGTTGGGCTTCTGTAGTCTCAGCTACTCAGGAGGCTGGGGCAAGAGGATCACTTAAGCCCAAAAGTTTGAGGATGCTGTGAGCTGTGATGCCATAGTACTCTACTGAGAGTTAAAAGTAAGACTCTCTCTCTCAAAAACAAAAACCAAAAAAAAAAAAACTGTTCTTGGTAGCATCATAGCCACTAAAAGTAACAAATCCATAAATGTGTTTCTCTGGTATTAAAAATAAAACAGTCCTGACTCCTTCTGTGCACTGCTTTTCTTCCTAGGCAGTCCGTAAGATCCTTGCACAAATTCTGATACTACTTTGTCCTCTGGACACCTAAAGAATCCCTTCCTCAGGTTTTGAAACTCAGGACAAAGAGTATCAAGAAAGTTTAACATCCAGAGGATAGCCAGGTGGAAATAGGTCTGTAGAGAAAAGGAGTAAAGCAGTCAACCCTGAAGAGGTAGAGAAGGAGAATCCTACATTTGAGTGACGAGTTCCATATGTTCTTAGACCCACCTATGTTGTACCTCCTCCCTTCCTGTGACTTTCCTTGGAATCCAATAAATTATCCCTTTTGGCTTATGCTAATTTATAATGGGTTTCCATCATCTGCAACCAACAAAAATCCTATCAACTAGGTTACTAAGTGATTGCCTTCACTGACAACTACTTTCTACTTCTACATGTTAACTGCTATAGAAATGCAGGTTCAATATTATCTTTTTTACCAAAGGAAAACAGCATTATCTCTTACAATTTTTAATTTACTTATTTCTGTGTCCCTAGGGAAAGCTATATGCAAAGATGTAAAGAAAAGGAACAGCATGTGCACAAAATACCAAAAAGGCAACAGAGGAAAATCTAATGAACACCTGACCTTACAGTAGGGTCCTCCGTTGGGAGCAAAAGAGAAAACTCATTTGCTCCCCTTCACAAGTCTCCTACAGACAAGTAGTAAGCAGGATCTCCAAACATAAGCACTAAACTGACTGACTAAATGTAATGCAATTATACTTAAGATAACTGCTTGAGTGTCAGAGAATACAGGAAGACCTCTTTTTAATTTTAAGTCTAAGGATCAACTTCTCCCACATGCTGCTCTTCCTGCATCTTTTTTTCTTCCTTCAGTTTCCAGTTTAGTTTGCTTTTTTCAGAACTGCCTCCATCTGCTTTGAAGACTGTGAGAATCTTGTAGAGCTTTCCTTCTAATTACAAGACACAACACACTGGTGGGTTATGAAATCAATTTAGTGGGTCACAACTTGCATTAAAAACCTCTAATAGTAAGGCCGGGCATGGTGGCTGATGCCTATAATCCTAGCACTCTGAGAGGCTGAGGTGGGTGGATTACCCTGAGCTCACAGGTTCAAGACCAGCCTGAGAGCAAGAGCGAGTCCCTGTCTTTAAAAATAGCTGAGTTTTGTGGTGAGTAACCATAGTCCCAGCTACTTGGGAAGCTGAAGCAAGAGAATCGCTTGAGCCCAAGAGTTTGAGGTTGCTATAAGCTGTTATGTCATGGCACTCTACCAAGGGTGACAAAGTGAGACTCTGTCTCAAAAAAAAATCTAATGGCAAATAACATAATATATACCAAAAAGTTTTTGTTTTTGGTGAAGTTTATAAGGCCTCCTGCATCTCTGCATAATTCCAGGAGGCATCTTCTATAATATAGCAGCTGTGCAGTAATGCATAAATGTTACTATGCTTTAAAAATTTCTTATTGTGCTGGCTCAGCGCCTGTAGCTCAAGCGGCTAAGGCACCAGCCACATACACCAGAGCTGGTGGGTTCGAATCCAGCCTGGGCTTGCCAAACAACAATGATGGCTGCAACCAAAAAATAGCTAGGCATTGTGGCAGGCTTCTGTGGTCCCAGCTACTTGGGAGGCTGAGGCAAGAGGATCGCTTAAGGCCAGGAGTTGGAGGCTGCTGTGAGCTATGATATCACAGCACCCTGCCCAAGGCGACAACTTGAGGCTCTGTCTCAAAAAAAAATTTCTCATTGTGGATCACAGTCAAAATGGATGGGCAAACATTGGAAGATCAACATTTTATTTAGAAATCTTACTTTCAAATCCCATTACCATCATTGACTCTACATTTCAAATTTATCTGTAATATGGGGAGAATATATCATCTAGCTATTAAGAGGACAAGATAAATAATATATGTAGTGTCTGATGCCAACCCCAACACTTACTCATTGCTGGATGTATTTCAGTGCTCTACTCCCTTTTTCTAGATTGCTTCCATTACGTCCAGCGTAGCTTGTGACACAGGATAAATTTTCCTTGGAATTTTTCAGGGCAACAAGGAAGGGGCTCAAATAACCTCTTTTCTTTTTTTTTTTTTTCTTCCTGTTCTTTTTTTGAACCCTGGGTAGAATGCTGTGGCATCACAGCAACCTTAAACTCTTGGGTTTAAGCAATTCTCTTGCCTCAGCCTCCCAAGTAGCTGGGAATACAGGCGCCTTCCACAACGCCCAGCTATTTTTTGTTGCAGTTTGGCCGGGGCTGGTTCGAATCTGCCACCCTTGGTATATGGGGCCAGCACCCTATTCGCTGAGCCACAGGCACCACCCTAAAATGAATACTTTAAACTAGTTTCTTCCAGATTGGAAAAATTCACTGGCGGAAATAAGCCTACAGGCACTTACTGCAAATCCAACATAAAAAAAACAAATCAATACTAGAGCAGAGGCACTAAATGCCAACACACAATGTGCAGTTCAATATAGATAAGGACCAAGTTGAAATGAAAATAAGGAATACATTAATATAGAAGCATTGGCAGAAAGAGGTCATGATAAACAAGCTGTGATCCATAATGTATTTGAGTCACTAACCTAAGTAAGTACTTAATTTCTCTCAGTCTAGACTTAATTCATCTGTAAAACTGGAAACTTCTTAAAAAATTCCAAGGATGCTCTGAGGACACATGATTATAAATTCACATACTAAATCCTCTTACAATAAATTTGGACTACACTACAAGATCATTAGAAAAAGCTTGTATATACAAGTTTGTGGGATTTTCAAAGGCACTCATGAAATCATAGCACAGAGAACTATTTCTCTTGTGGCATCACCTAGCTACTAAGTGTCTTCTGACATAAAAGAATGTGATAGCTTTCAAAACCCCTAGTCTCCTAAAACTGAGTAACAACATTGAGTGACAGAAGCCTGTCATTAGTACTTAGCAATTCAGTCAAATAATTCACATAAATGTCAATCTCTCTCTCTTTTTTTTAATAAATGTCAATCTGTATTCTAATATTACCTTTCAATAAACAACCATGCTGGAAATCGGATCTTTCAACTCTCAAATGGTTTAAGAAATCAAGATGCCAAATTTCTGATACTTGCCCATACAAACTTTATGGCTGGATTATGGAATTATGCTAGCCTGCTTAAGAACTCTTTTTCAAAATTCTCCTCCTATAATAAAGGATTATTTAAATACTATTGTCACCAGTTAACTAATTTTTCTTAAAGTGGTGATTCTGCAGCTCCATCTACAACTGTTGCCCAGTTCCAGTCTTTCCATAAGCCCTCACACACTTGTGGGGCAGTTGGCTGTAATTATGCTATAGCTTTCAGCCAAATGAAGTGAAGCTAATTGGAACTGAACCAATGGTCATTCTGCAAGGACACTTGAACTTTGAAGCACTTTTTAAGATTTTGGTTATTTCTAATAATATTCCTGTGAAGTCTCAGTATTGAACCATTCTATTTTATTGCAAACTACATGTCACCTTAAAAACAAAGACAGGTGCAAGACATTTCTCTGGGGTTTTTTTATTTGTTCATGGGGTTATCTGTTTGCTATCTTTTTTTTTTTTTGTAAGACAGAATTTATTCACAGAAAAGAATACAGAAAACATTAAATTTCTCTGGTTTTTAAAACTCAAAAATGTAGTCTAACTCTTCCTAAGTGTAAACAGCTCTTAGCCATGGGGACAGGATCCAACTTAACAAAACTGGGAAGGGTTCCTCAAAATAGCTAAACTGCTACGAGTGATTTGGAACCACAGCTTTAGGTCCTAGAATCTCCGATTTTTAAAGTTTAACAAGTCCAACCCTTTATTCTACAACTAGACTTTAAACTAAAGGCTTATGTCTGGTTATAATAATAGCTAACCATTATAGTAAGTACTTGAGTACAGTTCTAAGTGCTTTACATGTAATTACTCCTTTAATCCTCACAACCAACCTGAAACATGAAACAGAGTGACATCAAGTAGTTTGCCCAAGGTTACACAGCTATAAAGCAACAAAGCCAGAATACAAATTCAAGCAGTCTAGCTCCAGAATCTACCTGTATACTCTTTGAACCACCAGGCTCTACTACTTTTCTGTAGAATGACTTGAACCAGTTCAAAGCCCTTTGGAGACTTCAGCCTTCATAGTTACAAAGATAGAACATAATCCTCCCGAGTCTTTTTTTTTTTTTTTTTACAATCCAACCATCGCAATGAAATCGCAAATCTCCATCTTAAAAGTTCTTCCTGGGTTCGGTGCCTATGGCTCAATGGGCTAAGGCGCCAGCCACGTACACCTGAGCTACCGGGTTCGAATCCAGCCCCAGGGCCCGCCAAACAACAATGACAGCTGCAACCAAAAAATGGCCGGGCGTTGTGGCGGGCGCCTGTAGTCCCAGCTACTTGGGAGGCAGAGGCAGGAGACTCGCTTGGGCCCAGGAATTGGAGGTTGCTGTGAACTGTGATGCCACGGCACTCTACCCAGGGTGACAGCTTGAGGCTCTCTCTCTCTCAAAAAAAAAAAAAGTTCTTCCTGTAAGTAACCTAAGTAATTTGACTTTTGTATCCAAAATGAGTATCCTCTCCAGGAAACCAAAAGATGATGTGGCGAGTCTGCAAAGAACTCGTCGTGTTTCTTGTTGGCAGGTTCTCCCTCTCAGTTTGTCTGTTGTTTTTTTAATTGCAACACCTAAAAAATCTAAAAACATAACAGGGAAGAGGCTACCAGCACTTTTTCTGGGAACGCCAAACATCTATTGTACTTTCATGATGCCTAAATTGATGAAACTGAACTAGAAAGAGGGACGGTTTTTTTCTTAGGTGTCTTTAACTTATTCGAGAAGAAGACTTAGTTTTTGCATCAGAATGTACATGGGAAATGGGTAAAGAGAAAAATGGGGCTGGGGAGGAATATTACTACATCAGTTAAAGTGAGAGGCTTACACTCAGACCCTCTACGTTACAAATTAAAGCCAGTAATTACTACACGCCAATTCTGCCCTGCCGGCTGAAGTCTCCGGGCTGCAGGGAGGTGGCTACGTGGCGCTAGGAAGCATTTCTCCGGGCCCGAGAGGAGGTGGCAGTCCCAGCTGGTGGCAGCCCCTTGCCTGTGGCCCTGCGGCAGGGGGCGCCTGGAGGCGGCTGGAGCTTCTCGGGTATCCCCGAGGTGGAGGAAAGTGTGGGGCAGTAAGCCTGGAGCCCCTGGGGGCCAGGGACTGCCTGCACCCCCAGCCCCTGCGACCCGTCCTACACAACCCATTCGGCCTCAAGGGTTAGCCAACACGCAGGGGACAGGACCAGACTCCTGAGGCACCCAGCACGGACGCTATCCTCTGTGGGCCACTCACCAGGTTGAGAGGTCCTTCCATTACTTCCATAGACCCCGGGATAAGCGGCGGCGCCGGGGTACATGGAGGGGAGCAGCGGGGAGGCGCGACGCAGCCGCGTAGACTGCGGCCCCTCTCTGCTCCCCGAGAGCCAGCTATGGGCGCACAGGGAGAAACAACCAAGCCACTTCCTCCTCCGGCGCCGCGCCTCAGACCCGCCCCCGGCACCGCCGCCACGCACGGCGCCATGACGTCACGCGCACAGGCGGCTAGTTCAAGGAGGGAGGGAGGACTGCGAGTGGGGATCAGGGAAGGAAATGTACCAGCTTACGCTCGGTCAATCTCTCTTCTCGCGAGAGGCGTTATCCTCTGCTGCTTGACTGTCACGTGAGGGGGGGGGGCCTTGTTCCCAGTTTGGAATGGCCTGCTTTTGACTTCTCACATTTCCTTCCAGCCTGACTTTTCATCAGATCCACTCTTTTAGCTACACTCTTTCTTGCTCTCTTGTTCCAACCTTTATCCTTGTACCTGATTTTTTTTTTTCAAAAGGCAGATCTGAAAATGCTAAACCACGCACTGGACTACTCACCTCCCTAGAGATTGACAAACATGAGTGGTAGATTCAGGGCTCTGCCCTAGAGTGGCTCACAAACTGATAAAATAATATGGGTCACAGATAGCCAAATATAGCACGTGATTCATTTAAGGATTAATTATGGACCAAGCCAACACGCTAGGTTCTTTCAGTTGTAGAATTCACTGATGGAGTTGTGAACAGATAGGGAGCTGTGATAGGAACTGAGAGGTGGTGGTGAAGAAAGCATCTCAGAAGGCACAACTCTTAAGATGCACATTGAGGAGCCAGCTAAGCAGTGACCCTAACAAAGGAAATGTCTTGCACCACAGCTCTAAAGGTGAGGCCAGGAGGAGCTGCAGCACCCTTAGAATTCAGGACAGAGGTGCAGGGATCTATCCTCTAAACCAAAATCACTGACATGAGGCAGATTGGTTAATACAACGTAGGAGGAAAAAAATATTTTTTTTCAGTGTGTACACAGGAAGCCTCAGAGTGAAGATTCAGCTCCCCAACAGGATGTAGAGGTTTATTTGCCTTTTTGGTAAAATGGGTTATGGGAAAATGGAGTAGAGAAAGAAATTCTGCCAGAGTAGAGGATTGCTAGGGAGGATGAATGGACCAAGAACAAAGAAAACTGGTAAATAGTTCTTGTTAGAATTGAAATGAGTCTGAGAGATGGAAAATTATCTTCTTAAACAGTCTGTCCAGTCTACTCCTGATCTTAGAGAGGAACAAAATAATAATTGTTCTCTTAGGTGGGCCTGCATCTTAGGAAGATACAGAAACTTTCACTGTTTTTTGGAGTCCTAATGGTGAAGGAAGGGTCAGAGAGACTTTGAGGCTTCTTAAGTTACTCCAGTATGTCAAAAAAGCCACGTTTTGAGGTAAAATATTTCTAATTTCCTTCAGAGACAAAAGTAGATTATCAAAGAGATAGGCAGGTTTCAAAACATAGACAATCCCATAATGCACAATGAAGTGTTTCACTTTTACACGTATTCAACATGCATGGAGAAGTGAAGGATTTTAAGGTAGATAGCAATCTGCTTTAATTTACAGTTTTTGAAAGATCTATTTCCCTGCAATATGAAAAATAGATTGTAGGGGGCCTAAGGTAAAAGACCCAAGACAAGCTAGTTGACGAATTACAATAGGCTTGGACTGGAATGGTAGCACTGAAGATTCATTTATGCATCCACTCATTAAGTAGTTACTGTGTCTCTACCTTGTGCCAGAAACTAGAAGAGAAATAGATATATTCAAGATATATTTCTGATCATATAGTTGAAAGGATGTAGTGATAGGTTGAAAGAAAGTGTGCAAAAATGGAAGAATCAAGGGTTCTAGTTTTAAACAATCAAGTAGGCAACACAATTGATTTATAAGGAAAATCAAAAGTTCTGTTTGGGGCACCCTATTAGGTACCTATAGTTGGTGTAAGAAATTACTACTTAGTGGCTTAAAGTAACAGTCTAAAGGCTGAGAAGGGCCACAAACCCAGGGGCTTGAAGGGAGATGGGAGGAAAACCCAGCTTGCTGAACCAAGAAGTCTGGAGGGCCTATTAGAATGTGGGTAAGAAGTAACCTAGGTGACCAAGAGACAGAGACAATCAATGACCAATAGGAAAGGACAATACTGCCTGGAGCCACAGAGAGGCCAATGAAAGACTTGCAACCAATTTCAAATGGGAAGAGTCCCGCAGGCCTTTGCCCCTCTGCCTCTCTTAACCTCTGCTCTTTCATGAGAGAGACTTATTTCCAATATTTTTTGGAATTAGTCTACATTTTCTTTGTTCTTCCTAAATAAAATTTCTTTGTTACACTAAAACTTGTGTAGGTTACTTTTGCTACTACTACCCACACTACCTTTGCTGCTCCAATTTTATTTTCAGCTTCCACTCACTTTTTTTTTTTGAGACAGAGCCTCAAGCTGTCACCCTGGATAGAGTGCTGTGGCTCACAGCAACCTCCATTTCCTGGGCTCAAGCGAGTCCAATTCCTGCCTCCGCCTCCCAAGTAGCTGGGTCTACAGGCACCCTCCACAACGCCTGGCCATTTTTTGGTTGCAGCCGTCATTGTTGTTGGTGGGCCCGGGCTGGATTCGAACCCGCCAGGTCAGGTGTACGTGGCTGGTGCCTTAGCCCGTCACAGGCGCCGAGCAGGCTTCCACTCACTTTTGCTTTACATTATGGCTGTGCCTTAGTTGAACTTTCTAGCTCAGCTGAGTAATGGAACCAGGTCTTCAGGGAACTGGGATCCTTAACCCCAAACAGAGACCAAAAACACAAAATGTTTTCCATGCGCCAAAATCAAGCTTTCAGCAGGGCCTTGTTTCATTCTTGTTATTTCCAGTTTACAACTGCATTCTCTGCATACTTTGACCTATAGCACCTTCTTCTGTCTTTAAAGACAGGAACTTACTATCTTCGAGCCTTTTTTGTTTTTGTCACCTTGCCATTTCCTCTTAAAAACCTCTACTTCCCTCTTAGAAGGACTCTTATGATTACATTTGACCCACAGAATAATTAAAGATAATCTTATTTTCACATCAGTTTAATCGTATCTGCAAAGTCCCTTTTGCATACAGAGTGATAGTCACAGATTCCACAGATTAAAACCCTGGATATTCTTGGGGATCATTATTCAGCCTGCCACAAGCATTGCATCAAGGGAAAATCAATGACATACTTAAAATAGGATAATTCCAGAGAGGTTTAGTAAAGGGACTATTTATAAAGGTGTGGGCAAAGTTTAGGTATTCACATGAGACAATGTTTTTCAGCATTTTTTATCTCACAGCAAACTTGAAGCTATAGTTAAACTTCCATGGCACACTTAAGTTCATCAAAAGGAAAAAAGTAAACAAAAATATGCTTACTGTACTTTGAACTTCTTTCTGAAATAATTTAATTAATGTCTTTAAGCATTTTCAGGACACACCTAAGATCCTCTCACGGGTGTCCATAGCACACTGGTTGAAAATCACTGCCACGGCTCTGCACCTGTGGCTCAAGTGACTAAGGCGCCAGCCATGTACACCTGAGCTGGAGGGTTCGAATCCAGCCCAGGCCGGCCAAACAACAATGATGGTTGCATTTTTTTTGCAACCAAAAAAAAAACTGGCCGGGCATACTGGCAGGTGCCTGTAGTCCCAGCTACTTGGGAGGCAGAGGCAGGAGACTCGCTTGAGCCCAGGAATTGGAAGTTGCTGTGAGCTGTGATTCCACAGCACTCTATCCAGGGTGACAGCTTGAGGCTCTGTCTCCAAAAAAAAAAAAAAAAAAATTATATATTGGGTGGCGCCTATGGCTCAAAGGAGTAGGGTGCCAGCCCCATATGTCAGAGGTGGTGGGTTCAAACCCAGCCCTGGTCTAAAAAAACAAACAAAAAGAGAAAATCACTGCCATGAGAAAAGGCAGTAACTCCTAGGTGACTGAGTGTAATTGGCTCCATAAACAAATTTCAAGGACTCATGTGTGTGTGTGTTGTGTGTGTATATATATATTTTAGAGATAGAGTCTCTAGAGTCTCACTTTGTCACCCTCAGTAGAGTGCTGTGGTGTCAGAGCTCACAGCAACCTCCAGCTCTTGGGCTTAAGCAATTCTCTTGCCTCAGTCTCCCAAGTAGCTGGATAACAGGCACCCAGCACAATACCCAGCTATTTTCTTTTTGTTGCAGCTTGGCCGGGTCTGGGTTCGAACCCATCACCCTCAGGATATGGGGCGAGCGCCCTACTCACTGAGCCACAGGTGCCACCCGACTCCTGTATGTTTCTAATAATCCTCTTCCTTAACCAACTTCTTAACCTTTTAAGTTGTATCCCAGAACTGGTGAATTTCCTGCAAGACAAAGGAATTGAGATTCTGAAGGCCCCAGGCAGACTTCCGGATACCAGGACCTCTCTACCTGCCCAAGGTACCCGGCCACTCCTTAAAAAACCCATCATCTTCAATCATGGGAGAGATGGGCATGAGGCAGCCTCTCCTGTCCTTCCAGACATCTGCCATATTAAAAATTCTTTTCTGGCTCAGCGCCTGTGGCTCAGCGGGCTAAGGCGCCAGCCACGTACACCTGAGCTGGCAGATTCGAATCCAGCCTGGACCCGCCAAACAATGACGGCTGCAACCAAGAAACGGCCGGGCGTTGTGGCGGGCGCCTGTAGTCCAGCTACTTGGGAGGCGGAGTCAGGAGACTCGCTTGAGCCCAGGAATTGGAGGTTGCTGTGAGCTGCGATGCTACAGCACTCTATCCAGGGTGACAGCTTGAGGCTCTGTCTCAAAAAAAAAAAAACAAAAAAAATTATTTTCTTCCTTCCTTGTCTCAGACATTGGATCTTCGTGCTATGAACAGCTGGGTGGAAACCAAACTCCCTTTATGGTTTCAACAAGAAGGAAACCTGAACGGTCTCAGCGACGGGTGATGCAGAAGCGGTGGGGCTCCAAGGGCGCTGGGAAGGGCGGGTGGGTAGTGAGACCAGGCTGCTGCTGTGTAGGGAGAGGAGCAGCCAGACTAGCGAGTTTCCGATACTGGATCAGAAAGGTCACTTTCACCTTCACCATTCGGGATTCACCAACCTATTTTGTAAACGCCACATCCTAGAGTAATGAAGATTATATTTCTGACACCTTTAGGGTTGGCGAGTGTGTGAAAATCCCGATTTCACAGAAAGGAAATAGAGAAGAAAAATTCAACCTTGCAACTCCTAGATATACCAAAAGCTAACATCCTCCTGAACTTTGTAAGAGAAAATTAAAAAAATAATGTTCTAGACAGAAAAAAGAAAAAGGAAACCTGAAATGAAGGGAAAATATAGAGGAGTATAGTTTGAGGAATCATTGACCTTCAATCAAGGACCCACCAGCCCGAGGTGATGATCCAGGGAAATAAATAATCTTATTATCTTCTTATTCTAACCTCATACTGGGTTTTCCCTTGATCAAAACTACCCAGAGGTGAGAAAGCAAGGAAGCCCATTGATATAATTTATATAAATCAGCCTCCAAGGGCAGGCAGCAAGGCAGGGAGAGGTAAAGATTGGACCTGGAGGAATTAATACAAAATATCTGGCACATACAAGTGAGACACTAATTAACATCTGCTAAAAAAACTTTTGACAAATTAAAGTTAGAAGAGTCTAATTAAGCAAAGAATGATTCATGAATAAGGCAGCACTCAGAAATGGAAGTTCAGAGACCTCCCACCAAGAGCATGGACAGTGAGCTGAAATGGCTGAATCTAAAAGTCGTCACTTGATTGGCTAGACGTAGGTATTTGCCTTATTTGGGTATGATCGGGTAGAAAGTTCCTAGCTGGTGGTTTCTGATTGGTTAAGGTTAAGTTTTATTTTACCGTTTACCTTCAATTGGGTTTTGTTTTATTTTATTTTATGTTATTTATTTTTTGAGACAGAGCCTCAAGCTGTCACCCTGGATAGAGTGTTATGGCATCACAGCTCACAGCAACCTCCAATTCCTGGGCTCAAACGAGTCTCCTGCCTCTGCCTTCCAAGTAGCTGGGACTACAGGCGCCTGCCACAATGCCTGGCCATTTTTTGGTTGCAGCTGTCATTGTTGTTTGGCGGGTCTGGGCTGGATTTGAACCCGCCAGCTCAGGTGTACGTGGCTGGCACCTTAGCCCGTTGAGCCACAGGTGCAGGGTCTTATTTTATTTTTTGAGACAGAGTCTCACTATGTCACCCTCGGTAGAGTGCCATGGTGTCATAGCTCACAGCAACCTCTAACTCTTGAGCTTAAGCAATTCTCTTGCCTCAGCCTCCCAAGTAGCTGGGACTACAGGTCCCCATCAAAATGCTTGGCTATTTTTCTGTTGCAGTTGTCATTGTTGCTTTAGCTGGCCCAAGCTGGATTCAAACCCGCCAGCTCAGTGTATGTGGCTGGCATCCTACCCACTGAGCTACGAGACACTGCCTTAGTCGGGTTTTAGTTTACATAAGTCAGAACCCAAGGTGCTGGAGCCATCTCATTTAATGGCCTCTCATTTATTTTCACACCTCCAATGGCTGTGTCAGGTAGGCAGGTAAAGATAAAACACTGCAGCTCAGGAAAGGTGTAGGTGAAGACGTTCATTTCCATGGGGAGTACATGTATGCAGAAAAGGACAGGAGATGTAGGAATATTGTTGAGGAATAGAGATATCTGATAGAAGAGGCAGGCAGAGCCAGTGAAATGAGAAAATCGAAGACATCCTATAGAGGATAAACCTGGGACAATGGTGGAAGAGATCAAAGTAAGATAAGTAAAATATGTATATTCGTGGCTTGTTGCCCATAGCTCAGCGGTTAGGATGCTGGCTACATACACCAGGGCTGGTAGGTTTGAACCCAGCCCAGGCCTGCTAAATGTCAAGGGCAACTATAAAAAAAAGAAATAGCCAGGCATTGTGGTGGGCACCTGTAGTCTCAGCTACTTGAGAGGCAGAGGCAAGAGAATTGCTTAAGTCTAAGAGTTAGAGGTTGCTGTGAGCCGTGACACCACTGCACTCTACCAAGGGCAACATAACAAGACTCTGTCTCAAAAATAAAAAAAAATTTTTAAAAAGTATATGCGCTAGGAAGACTGATGATGCAAAGATAGGATGATTGTATGAATGATGCTACTTAAGAAGGTGAAGGAGGAATAGAATTTTAAGCCCAAGTGGAGAAACTGGCCTTGGGAAGGAAGGATGCTTTTCTCCACTTTAACAAGTAGAAGGAAAAGACAAACATGTAAAAGTAGTTGTTTAGTTTATTTACAGGAAAAATATGGGAATTTGGGGTCAATTGCTTCTTATTTTATTTATTTATTTATTTAATTGAGACAGAGTCTTACTTTGTCACCCTTGGTAGACTGCTGGGGTTTCATAGCTCACAGGAACCTCAAACCCTTAGGCTCAAGCAATTCTCTTGCCTCAGCCTCCCTAGTAGCTAAGACTACAGGCGTCCACCATAATGCCCAGCTATTTATTTGTTTGTTTGTTTTTTGTTTAGCAGGCCCAAGCTGGGTTCAAACCCACCAGCCCCAGAGCATGTGGCTGGTGCCCTAACCACTGAGCTATGATGCCCAGCTAATTGCTTCTTATTTTAAAATAAAGCATGAGATAAGATTATTAACTGAGAGCAGAGGGGACAGAATTTATCTGAAAAGAAAGCCCCAGAGTGGGAAAGTCAAACTGACAGAGAAAAGGTTTGTTTCATGGGTAACTCTGTCCACTTGAGATATGAAATCATGAATTAGGCAAAAAGTATTAACAAAGAGAAGTAAAGACAGTGCCAAGGGAGCAGAGGTCTCTTTCTTCTCTGTTGAGCCACAGAAAACTATGAAGGTAGTGGCACGTGAGCTGGGCTCCAGGTCTGGCGGACATCTGGGTAGTCATAAGGAGACTCTTTCAGGAAGGGTGGTGAATGAATGGCTGTCTGTGAGAGATCTATATGTCTAGAATCTGCCAACTGTATCTTCTCTTAATTTTCCCAGTAGAAACCTAAAAACCAGATCCTGACCAGTGGCACTTGCTCAGCAAATGCTTTCCTAGACCTGAAGTTTGGTCCAATCCCACTGTGAGCATCCACACCCAACACTTACCTCTCAAAGACAGCTAATAGGCCTGAGATGTGGAGGGAAAAGAGGTTAGAGGGACAATACAGAATGTTCCCATTTGCAAATAAATAAACTGGAGGCCTCTTTGACTCAGAAATTACTCTGAGGAAGGTAATATCTATTTCACATCTACTCAGGACATCTCTGAAAATTGGCTTTGACATACTTGCCCTCACCACGTCTAGCACCTGCCTTAGGGTGGGAGGTGGGGGGTGTGGAGTTTGTGCTTTAGGGGAAGGATGGAGGCTTTGCCCTGGGAAGGCCGATACTGGGGGACAGAACAAAAGAATGTGTGACATCACAGTGGCCACAGGAGAGGAGGCTCCTGATGAGATAGATAAACAAGCAGACTCAGTTTCTCCCTCAGTAGGGTGGAGGTTTCTGGCCCTGTGCTAGGCAGAATTCCAAAATGACCACCAAGATTCCGCATCTTGGTATACACGCACTGACTGCATAATCCCTTTCCCTGAGTGCACACAAGATTTGGGAATATATTGGGATACCACTCCCAGATTAGGTCACATTATATGGCAAAGATGGAATGTCCTAAAAGGAAAGGCTGAGGCACAAAATAGAAGTAAAAGAGTTTACTTGAGCCAAAGTGAGCTCAAGTTGCCCACGTAACCTTGCATATGAGCTTCATCAGGCTTTGTTATAAGCAGTTGGTTTTTTTTTTGTAGAGACAGAGTCTCACTTTATTGCCCTTGGTAGAGTGCTGTGGCGTCACACAGCTCACAGCCACCTCCAACTCCTGGGCTTGGGCGATTCTCTTGCCTCAGCCTCCTGAGTAGCTGGGACTACAGGCGCCCACCACAACACCCAGCTATTTTTCTATTTTGCAGTTTGGCTGAGGCCGGGTTTGAACCTGCCACCTTCGGTATATGGGGCCAATGCCCTACTCGATGAGCCACAGGCGCCGCCCACAAGCAGGTTTTTAAAGGCAACAAAGGGAAACAGGGAGTGCACTGATGCAAAGTTGTTTGTCAAGAATTCTCATTGGTTTACACAAATGACATTAATTAGTGGTTGGCTATACATTATTAAGCTATCAGGCGTTTGTTGTAGCATCTAGTGTGGCATTATTAGATTTATTTATAGCTACTTGTGGCAATAGCAAGCAGTTTCCAGAGATTAATATGTAGATCAAAGTGGGGAGTAGGACATGATGATTGTGCTCTCATTTTTTTTTTTTTGAGACAGAGCCTCAAGCTATCACCCTGGATAGAGTGCTGTAGCATCACAGCTCACAGCAACCTCCAATTCCTGGGCTCAAGTGCGTCTCCTGCCTCCGCCTCCCAAGTAGCTGGGACTACAGGCGCCCGCCACAACACCCAGCCATTTTTTTTGGGGGGGGGGGTTGCAGCCATCATTGTTGTTTGGCGGGCTCAGGCTGGATTCGAACCCGCCAGCTCAGGTGTACGTGGCTGGCGCCTTAGCCCGTTGAGCCACAGGCGCCGAGCCGCTCTCATTTTAATGTCTCTCTGGGCCTGATAACTTAAAAGGATTCGCATTCCTCAGATAAAAGTTCTGTTCTTTTCTCAAAGGGAATTGCAGACGTAATTAAAGTTCTAATTGTTTTTTTCTGAACTGATCTAGAGAGAAATTATCCTGGGTAGGTCTAACTTAAACTGGTGAAAGCCCTGTTTTGTTTTGTTTGTTTATTTTTATTTTGACCAGGGCTGGTTTTGAACCTCTGGCATATGGGGATGCTGCCCTACTCTTTTGAGCCACAGGTGCCGCCCCTGTATTTTTTTGTTTTTGTTTTTGTTTTTTGGAGACAGAATCTCACTCTGTCACCCAAACTAGAGTAACATGGCCTCATACCTCACAGCAACTTCAAACTTCTGGGCTCAAGTGATCCTCCTGCTTCAGCCTCCCAAGTAGTTGGGACTCCAGGTGTCTGCCACAATGTCCAGCCCTGAAAAGTGGGGTCAGATCCTTGTTGAAGAGAGAGATGCTCTCCTGCCAGCCTTGAGGAAGGATGCACCTTGAGTTCTACTATTGCAGGAAGATGAGGCCCAGTGAAGAGAACGAGCACTAAAATACTGTAATTAAAAGTGAAAGGGCTTGGCTCGGTGCCTGTGGCTCAACGGGCTAAGGCACCAGCCACATATACCTGAGCTGGCTCGTTCGAATCCAGCCCAGTCCCACCAAAAAACAATGACGGTTGCAACCCAAAAATGGCTGGGCGTTGTGGCGGGCCCCTGTAGTCCCAGCTACCTGGAGGCAGAGGCAGGAGACTCGCTCAAGGCCAGGAGTTGGAGGTTGCTGTGAGCTGTGATGCGACAGTACTCTATCCAGGGTGACAGCTTGAGGCTCTGTCTCAAAAAAATAAAAATAAAAATAAAATGCCTGGGCTCCCCAACTGGTTCAGTCTTCTCCATTTATCCCCAGTCAAAAAGTTTTAGCCCATGGGTATCTTTCTCATTGGTCACTTTGAATCAAGCTGGAGAAGCGGCTTCAGCTTTTACAGAGTCAACCGGCTTTCACAGAAGTGGAAGCAAGCATCAGTTTCTAAGTCCCCAGAAATTAAGTTTACAAAGTTTACAAATTCCTAAGAGCTGAGTCACGACCGGGAGGACCTGGTAGGTGTATCCCTGGAGGTCTCTTTATGAAGACCTCTGTACTTTTAAACCTTACTTTTTCCCGGGTATCCTCTCTCATCTCTCCCCCTTTGAGACTCCATGTATATTTTAACTTGGGGTCTCAAAATCAGCTTGCTCCTATAGGAGGTGGTAGTGTTTTATATAGAACAGTGTGATACTTTTTTCTTTTTTCTGATTGACATCTGTCCCAATTATGCAGCACATAACCTGACTACTAGTGGGAAGAGACAGGGAATAATTAAGCTAACTCTGAGGATGCTAGTACCTCTTGTAGTATGGTTTTTGTTTTTATTTTTATTATTAATTAATTAAATAATTTATTTTTTGTGACAGAGTCTCACTATGGTGCCCTCGGTAGAGTGTGGCAGCATCACAGCTCACAGCAACCTCCAATTCTTGGGCTAAAGTCAGAACTTCTCAACCTGTGGGTCATGACCCATAGGAACTGTATTAAAGGGCCGCAGCATTAGGAAGGTTGCGAACCAATGGTAAGCAATTCTCTCCCCTCAGCTTCCCAAGTAACTGGGACTACAGGCGCCCACCACAATGCCCGGCTTTTTTTGGGGTGGGGGTTGTAGTTGTCATTGTTGTTTGGTAGGCCCAGGCTGGATTTGAACCCGCCAGCTCTGGTGTATGTGGCTGGCGCCTTAGCCGCTTGAGCTAAAGACACCGAGCCTATTTTTTTTTTGAGACAGACTCTCAAGCTGTCACCCTGTGTAGAATGTTGTGGCCTTGATACAGAACCAGTGGCCTCCCAGCCGTCTCAGTGGAGCTGGGGAGGGGCAGCGCTGGACCAGCTGCCTCACCGTGGCGGTGTTTGTCCAGTGGAGCTGGCAGAGGAAATAGTGGGGTGGAGGGTAGGGGGTGCCACAGGAGGCTCCAGTATCTAGACGAGCCAGACAACTGCTGGGGAGACACCAGCACCTTAGGTTTCCCTCTCTTTGCACTTATGGCTGAATAGGGAACCCCCCATTTCCTAGGCCTGGTCAATTTCCTGTAAGTTCCCTAGGCCTGAGAATGAAAGGGATTATAGTCATTCATTCAGGACCCAGACAAACTAAATGTAACTTGACTATAGAGGGTCCCAGACATGCTGTCCCAGACATGCTAAATGTAACTACAGAGGGCCCCATGTGACTTTATATATTCCTAGACAAAGAGCCCAGAGAAAGACAGACAGAGAGAGAGAGCTTTCTTCTCCTGACTTGGGAGCTTTGGTGTTTTTGTATTCTTTTCCGTAAATAAATCTTGCCTTACTACTGATCTGTGGTCGGCAGATTCATGCTTCGAATCACTGAGACCAAGGACCTACTAAAGACGAAATTCCAGTATCACAACTACCTATAAAAAAATCAACCAGCTCATAGGAAAAGGTGCGGAGAAAACTATGTCAGCACACAGAGGGTGACCCCGCCACAGAGGCGTGCAGGGACCAGCTCCGTCCAGCAGAAACTCTCGTGTGCCACACATGTGACTGGACATGTTCTGTAGATGCACTTTAAAAAATACAAGAAAATGAATTTAATTTTAATAACATTTTATTTAACCCAACATATTAAAAATTTCCACCTCCACATGTAATCAATCTGAAAGCTGCTAATCAGTTTGCAGGGTGTGCAGACTCGGCATCTGAACTGTGGTGAACAACGGTGTCCCGTCTGGACAGCCACACGCAGGGCTCCAGAGCCGGCGGCGGAGGAGTGAGCACAGCGCTGGGCCACCACAGACGTGCAAATGTTCTTCAGGTTTCCAGAACACCATGGTCCCCCATTTTCACATGCTCCTTCCTCACCCTTCCCTTTCTGCTCTTCTCCTGGCTTCCCATCCCCTCTACTGATCCTTTACTGAATCCATACCAGAGAGAACAATCTTCCGTCAACAGATCATGCCTCTGCAGTGTGGGATTACACAGCAGTACCCCTTTCATCCCTGCCTTGCTTATTTTATTTTCAGTATAAGGCCTACTGGATTTTCCCAAGTTTACTGATGGGAACTGCATGAAGAGTTTCCCCTGTGAGGGTTGGTCTGACGTTAACTGTTATGCTCTATTTGCATTTTCACTGGAAGCCTCAACTCTTCTAAGAAGTTGGAATATTCATTATAAATGAACTCATAATTTCTTTCAAAAAACCAGAGAGAGACTGAGAAATTGATACCAGACAGAAACATCTGTGTAAGTTGCCAGGAGAAGCCATGCTGCCCGGACAGTGTCCTGACGAGAGGACCCGCCCTGTGGAAGTGGGAAAGTGATTTAGGAAGCAGGTGAAAACAGCCAGAGCACTTTCAGGAGTGGTTAACGGGAAAGGAAGTAACAGATTACACTATTTGGTGAGAGGGATCTATGGATACATACGACTGGTGTGTTACACCATACACACATTTACTCAGAAAAATGTCAAAAAGATTACACTGTAAAAGTGGTGTCAAGTAAGGGACAGACTAGGAAGCAGAAAACAGTAACATTTGAGGTAACGGCTGCTATTTCCCCAGATGATAATATGAAACTGCAAGCCCAGGGAAGAAAAGAGCAAAGGAAACATGAAGAGGCAATAAACAGAAAATGTCACTCAAATTTATTACCTATATTTTGATAATTAAAAATAAAACTTAGAAAAAAAATAAAAGGCTGGGCACAGAGGCTCACACCTGTAATCCTAGCACTTTGGGAGGGCGAGGTAAAATTGTTGCTTGAGGCCAGAAGTTCAAGACCAGCCTGAGCTGGAGCAAGACTTCATCTCCATAAAAATATGCAAAAACTAGCTGGGCACGGTGGTAACCACTTATAGTCCCAGCTACTTGGGAGGCTGAGGCAGGAGGACACTTGAGCCCAGAAGTTCGAGGTTGCTATGAGCTATGATGATGCCACTGTATTCTACCCAGGGTGACAAAGTGAGACTCTGGTTTGTTTGTTTTTAAGTTAATTGAAGGCAGTTAATGACTAGCAAAAGTAGGAGGTGGAACAGTCAATATAAGAATTAAATTCATGTGGGTGGGAGGCTGGAAGATGGCGGTGGAGACGGTCCCGTAGCCCATCTTTCCCCAGTCAGCAGGTGAGAGGGTGGGAGCGCTGGATCTTTCCCCGTGTGAACTATTGGAGTGGACGGGCAGCTGGTGAGACATAGAGATTGGGAGGATTGGCGTGTTTGAAATATAGTTCTTAAGTGTGGAAACTGTTGCAAACCGTTTCCCCCTGCTAGGCGGAGGGGCAGCCAGCCCCTCCCATAGGGAGGACAGCAGGTCCCAACCCACAAGCTCTAATTGGAGAAAGTTCCACTGAAGCATGGAACTCAGAGTTTGATGATCAGAAAGGGGCGCTGCTAGGAACCACGGAGACCCGGGCAGCCCTGGCGTGAGCCGAGGGGTCCGGACTCTGCCGGACTGACACATTGGAATGTCCAAAATGGCAAGTGCCTTTTCCCCAGATCAATGAGAGAGAGAAAGAATGGGTGACCAGCCAGCGTTACACTAGGTGGGGACCCTAGTGAAGCCTGAGAGGTGCGGAAAAGACACTTTGAGCTGTGGAAGTTGGCGAGGAGGGCCCCCAGGCACTTCAG
>CAUYON010143315.1:0-17482 GCA_963573935.1 Arctocebus calabarensis | reverse complement strand
CACCCCCTCCTGCTCCCCCTCCTTGCTCCCTCTTTCCCCCTCCCCCCCACTTGAATTAAAATGAGTTTTACTCTTATATGGACGTTAATTAGATCATCTACTGGTTTCATTTTAGTATTGAGTAAATTGGATATTTGCTTTTCCATTCTTGTGATACTTTACTGAGAAGAATGTGTTTCGGCTTCATTCAGCTTAACATAAAAAATGTGAAGTTACCATCTTTTTCATGGCTGAATAGTATTCTATGGTATGCATATATTATAGTTTGTTCATCCATTCCTGAATTGATGGGCATTTAGGTTGTTTCCATGTCTTGGCAATTGTAATTTGAGCTGAAATAAATAATCTAGTGTATATGTTCATATGATAGAATGATTTTTTTTGTCTTCTGGGTAGATGCCTAGCAGTGGGATTATGGAGTCAAATGGGAGATCTAATTTGAGTTTTTTGAGGATTAGCCACACTTATTTCCAAACAGGCTGAATTAGTTTGCAGTCCCACCAACAGCATAAAAGTGTTCCCTTCTCTTCCCATCCTCACCAGTATGTGCAACTTTGCAATTTTGTAATGTAACTTAGTCTTACTTGGGTTAGGTGATATCTCAGGGTAGTTTTAATTTGCATTTCTCTGATTATTAGAGACAATGAGCATTTTTTCATATGTTTCTTACCCATTCTTCTGTCTTCCTCAGAGACGGTTCTGTTCATGTCTCTTGCCCATTGATAGATGGGATTGTTAGTTCTCTTTTTGTTGATTACTATTTTCTATTGTGACTAGTTAGAGCTTCACATGAGAACATAAGAATAAAAAGAAAAGTTATAGTAAGAAAAATGAAAGAAATGATAAAATGAAGCTACTGGCAGAGAAACTATGAAATCAAATCAAAGATTAAAACTAATTTGGGGTAAGTAAAAAACTTAAGTAAATTATATACATTTTATAGAGAAAGCTACAGGGCTTAAATGAGCCAATGTACATGCCAATATTTGGAAATACATCAATGGTGCAGAATTGTATATTAATATAATAGATTCAGAGCTACCTGAAATAGTACATTATATTTAGTTTATATATTGTTGGTTTATACATTGTTTGAATTAACTACTAATGTCAAATGACAATAAACAAAGTTTTTTGTTGTTATTTTTAAGATGCAGCTACAAAACACAGAAGTATTTGAACATTCTAGTGGTTTTAATAGTGTCATCTTGGGTGCCAGTTCACTGGCAATGACATTGCTTGACTGTTTTTGATATTCTTCATCTGGGATGAATGATATAAAATTTAAAATACAAAATGATATTTAAATTTTCAGATTCGTGTCTGGTCTGGTATATACATTTCTGAAGTCAATCCCAGATGAACCCTTGAGTATATTTCTTTACACAAAGGCAGCACTCAAAGTCCCCTTGCATTTGTAAGACATGCCACAAAGTTTTATTCCAGGTTGGGCAAAATGCTGCAGAAATTATGATGATAATACTGCAAATACTTACTCAACAATGCCAGATTGTCAAAAATAACTTTTTGAACAATTTTCTAACATTTTGGCATACATTTGTGTACATGAAGATTATCACATTAGTTATTTTCCTACAGAAAGGCCGGGGATGGTTGTGAAAGCAGCAATAATTCAATGTACCCATAAACTTCCAAATTATGGCTTCCTTTACCCAATAAAATTAAAGTGAATTTTTAAAATAATTTCACATGTTGTACAAAGTGCATTTATGATTTTACTCGTAAGCTTATAATGACTCTTTTCACTTTTATGGTGGTTCTTAATATAACTTTGGAGCAATGATATCAATTTTTACCTCTTGACTTTGTTAATGCCAGTGATACTTAAGAATATTTAATATCATAGTTGTACAAAAGTCGATCTTTATTTGCATGCATGCACAAAAAGCACTTCAATGTTTTGATCCAAATTTCCTCTCTTTTGTTGTTACAAACCATTTGTTCATCCACTTTTAGCAAAGATTATTTTTATTCATCAGACACAGATGTGCTATGAGAAAATTGTTCCATTTATTCTGCAAAAAATTTTTATGTAGGTCATTAATTTTCTTTGCACATGAAAAATACTTTTATAAGTAAAAAAGAATTGCTCATAAACTTACAGAATTGTTTAACTTACAGACAGATTGCCTATACATTGTTGGTAGTGGGTCTGTAAGCCAAGCTGGACATCAAAACTCTACCAGAGATAGTAAAGCTGTAAACTGAATTAAAATAAATATTATACTTTGAAGAAAGGAATTACATTTCTTTCAGTTAAGATTAGGCCTCAGATCTCAAGTCTATGCTAGAACATAGATTCAGGACTCAAGAATCTACTATGTTTGAAATTAGTTTATATTTGAAAGTAGATGATAAAAAGAGATAACAAAGATAATAACTTATCTATATATAGCAATTTACAGATTTGAAGCTGAGTCTTGGAAAGCTAATTTATTGAAGATTATTAATTTATCACCTAGGAGATCTATGGCTAAACATAGAATTTCAGAAATTTTTGCATGTTATAGTTTCTATCATATTAGGACTCTACTTTCAAACAAATTGGCCAAAATCTTTATTCTAATTTAACTTAGACAACAAAGAACAAAATTCAAGTCACGGATAGTTTGCAAAAAGAGGAGAAATCATACATCTAACAGAGTCTGTAGAATCTCTATGTCTATCAGTAACAAAAAAGAGGCCTGTAAAACTGAGGAAGACGACTTGAGAACTGGTGTCCCTGAGTCCTGGGTTTGTGTGTAACCTTGTTCCGGGTTCAGGTGATTCTGATCTCTTGTTCCATATAAACTAGAAGAGCACAGGCTTTTAGTAGTAGGGAAACTTGGTATAGTAGGCAGAGTCTCTGGGCCAGCTGGGATGAGAGGGAAAGATATCTCAAAATGAAATAAGCAGAAAGCCTTATGGGGCAATCCACAATCGCTTGAAATTTATAAATTCAGGGACTCCATTGTTGTTTATGGAATGCACAACAGGTGATGCTAAAACTTATTTTGAAAACTTCATTAGAAACAGTTTTGTTTTTTTTTTTTTAGACAGAGTCTATGTCGCCCTGGGTAGAGTACTGTGGTGTCACAGTTCACAGCAACCTTCAACTCCTGGGCTTAAGTGATTCTCTTGCCTCAGCCTCCAAAGTAGCAGGTACTACAAGAGACTGTGACAAGGCCTGGCTGTTTTGTTGTTGTTGTTGTTGTTACAGTTGTCATTGTTGTTTTAGCAGGCCTGGGCCAGACTCAAAGCCCCCAGCCTCCATGTATGTGGCCAGCGCCCTGCTAAGTGAGCTTTTGAACAAATAAGATTGAAGACAGAGAAAAGAGAATATAAATGGAGGATAAAACACAGGGTAAGCCTCTAGATATATCAAACGGCATGACCTAGGAATGAAGGAGAGTGAAAAGGTCTCTGAAGAAAAGATGGTGAAGAAATAATATTAAAGATTAATTATCTCCAAATTGTGCCACAATTTCTTTCAAAAGTAAGCAACACTTCTAGATAGATTCAAACTATATTAGATTGAATTGAACTCACTATTTTATTTTATTTCATTTTATTTTATTTTATTTTATGAGACAGAGCCTCAAGCTATAGCCCTGAGTAGAGAGCTGTGGCGTCACAGCTCATAGCAACCTCAAACTCCTAGGATTAAGCGATTTTCTTGCCTCAGCTTCCTGAGTAGCTAGGACTACAGGTGCCTACCACAAAGCCAGGTATTATCTGGTTGTAGTTGTCATTGTTTGGCCAAGGCCAGGTTGGAACCCACTAGCTCTGGTGTATGTGGCTTAGCCACTTGAGCTAAGGCGCCACTGAACCAATTTTTTCAATATTGAAACTCCTTTATTCTCCAAGAATATATTCCTTAACAATATCCTAACTCAAAGTACTTATATCAAGGAGATGGCTGTTTCTACATTTCCTAACAATATTTTAAAAATTGTTGAGCTTTTCTTATTTAAAAAGTAGTATCTTTAAGCACTTCTTGAATATTAAAATATGAAGCACCAGTAGTACAGTGGTTAGTGCGCCAGCCACATACACCAAAGCTGGTGGGTTCGAACGTGGCCCCAGTCACTAAAAAACAATGACAGCTTTAGCAACAGCAACAACAAAAATAGCTGGGTGTTGTGGAGGGCACCTGTAGTCCCAGCTACCTTGGAGGCTGAGGCAAGAGAATAACTCAAGATTTGGAGGTTGCCGTGAGCTGTGAAGCCATGGTGCTCAACCAAGGGCAACATAGCGAGACTCTGTCTCAAAAACAAATAATAATAAAATAAAGTAGAAGTGAAGTAAAATATTAAAACTGTTTTTGATTTGTCACTTTCCATAGGATTATCCTTGTGTAAAGAAGTAAAGGAGCCAGACATGTTGGACTCCATCCAGGGACACAAATGAACTGAGAATGTGCTTCATTAGAAAAGTAGGTGTATAGTAAGGGCCCCAAGTCTCCAGAAAAAGATGGAAGAAGAATTGGTGCATTTTCAAGGTTTATTTTATAAAAAGCAAAAACAAACAAACACAAAATCTATCCTACGTCTTGGAGGAGATAATAACTGGTGTGGAAAGAGATAAATACAAGAGACGGGAAACAAACTGAGCCATGTTCCTGAAAATAATTTGTCCTCTATGCAGTGGCTTCCTCTGAAGCCAAGAGAGCTGTAACCCTAGCTCTCCAAAACGATGACATGATGTGAAGTTAGGGACTTAGATGTGGAATCAGCACAGATACTGTAAGCACCCATCCAGGGACATTGTGGAGCAAAATATGTCCATAATAAACAGCAAGACGGTGCCAAGCTCATCCACATTATTTTATGTGTCATTTGGGAGAATTACATTTGGAAGGAAGTTAAGAACCCGGGTTTCTTGGGAAATTAAAAATGAGGTAGGAAGGGAAGGCTGTTATTTAAATATCACAACCTCCCCTGGTTAATATGTCTCCCCCTTCTTTTCCTAACTAGCTGATTAATGTCATTTCTTCAAAATGCTTTCTCTGACCTTAGTGATTGCGGAAATCATATCTTTTACTTCAAGCCTCTAAATAATAGAGATCTATAAAATAAAGATCTATAAATTTTCTTTATAATAAAGATCTACAAAAAATAATAAGCCAGTTAAACCTTTTTTTTATCTTTTTTCTTTGCCAATTCAGAAAAGTTAAAATGAAAATATTTGCAAATCCTTCTCTTACTAAAAATATAATGAAAACTGATAAAAAATTGATGAGATAGATGTTATTTTTTAAAAAATAAACATAATGTCTGATTTTTATTTGTTTAGTCCTTTTTCTCATTTGACTAATCTTGGTTCTCTAAATGGATGTCTTTTGAGATATGTTTACTCAATAGATGTTACTTCTAGACCAGAACAATTTACAGATGTGTTACAGACAGCGAGAACTCCATACTATTCTTACAAAAGTTCCTATAAAGCTCTAGTACCTGGGGGAAGCACTCTCTGGAATGGAATTACAAAACATTTCCACCATCTAATCCTGAAAAATTGCTTCCTATATTTTACCATAAACTGTTGCAGTCTCAACACTGTTGATGGATACAACGAAAGCAAAACTTGCTGGCCTTCCATACACCCACGATTTGACCAGCAGACTCTGAAAGGCCTGACCCACATCAAGCAGGACTCTAGGGCTGCACTGACAGTCATTTGCAGCCAGTGAAAAAGCACACCCACCTCGGCTTTCCATGTTCCATCTTGGAAGCAAAGTGATTATTCACTCAAAATGATACCTAAATGTAAACATTAATCTTTGTAATTAGAAAAAATAAGAGGGGCGGCGCCTGTGGCTCAGTGAGTAGGGCGCCGACCCCATATACCGAGGGCTGCGGGTTCAAACCCGGCCTCAGCCGAACTGCATCAAAAATTAGCCGGGCGCTGTGGCGGGCGCCTGTAGTCCCAGCTACTTGGGAGGCTGAGGCAAGAGAATAGCTTGAGCCCAAGAGCTGGAGGTTGCTGTGAGCTGTGACTCGACAGCACTCCACCTAGTGTGATAGAGTGAGACTCTGTCTCCACAAAAAAAAAAAAAGAAAGAAAAAATAAGAAAGTAATTGACTATATGCCTGTGATTTCCTCTACTCTATGCTTACCCTCACTAGAGTAGGATTTCTGTCCTGAATCAGATAAAACTTTTTTTCCTTTTGTTTGTTTCTTTGTTTTTTGCAGTTTTTGGCCGGGGCTGGGTTTGAACCCACCACCTCCTGCATATGGGGCTGGTGCCCCACTCCTTTGAGCCACAGGTGCTGCCACTTTTGTTTTTTTCTTGTTAAACTTCCTTTTACTGTTCTAATTTTATTTAGTCTTATGGGAGAATGCCAAAATAACTTCTTATATTTTCACCTTTTGTCTGCTTCTGGTCAAGGAAGAGAAATCCAGTTTATAGAAAAATAGTCACTTTTTTTATTATTATTATCTAGAATAAGTTTCTATGACAACTGTGAACCTTATACCTATAGATGTTTCCTTCTTGAAATCTAAAGGAGTTTAAAATAAAAGATTCTTTGAAAAGCAGTGATTTCCTGTTGTGTTGGCTGCCTGATTTCCCATCACATAGGTCCAGTAAACCTAGTTCTGAGAAAAATCTTCCCAAGTTTTTTCTTCTTGTAAGCAGTATTTCACTAAATTTATCTTAACTCTCCACTCCTATTCTTTTTCCATTATCCCATTTATCCACCATATTTTATAATTGAGTAGGAGGATTTGCCTCTAAAAATAACATTTTTTTCCAATAGAAATTAGATAAAAAGAGAAAATCAGCTGACAATCACTCCCCTTTGGCCTGAGAATTGCCTATCAAATCTTTCGTGCATTGAAATGAACAGTCCTTGATATTCTTTTCATAGGAACCTTCTCTTCTGTGATAATCCAAGCAGCACATTTCAAAAGCAAAAAAGTTTAAACTATTTAGGTTTTAAGTACTAGAGAGAGAAAGATAATAGGAACAAAAATAAACACTTTGATTTCTAGTCATATACATTTATGTATTCATGGATACGCCTCCATATGTGTGTGTGGATATGTATACATGTATGTGTGTGAGTAAAATGAACTCTTTGTGCACAAAGGTAGATAGAAATACAGTTATTACTTCTAAAAGCAAAGAATTATTTTAAGTTTAAGGAAATGACACCTAAGTGCATATGTGTTGGTTTACAATAACTTAAAAATAGATTTCGGTTTTATAATGAATGGACTCCATGTATTGAATACTTTCAATTAATTTAATTTCCAAGTATAATAAGAACTCAGAAATAGTGTAATAAGATGTCTATTGGGAAGTATATGTATGATGTGTGTATGTGGTCTTTTTTTAACTGATGCTATTCAAGAAGAAATTTTACACACCAATGATTCTGCTATTTCATTTATTATGATTCAGAATTCTTAGAACAGCTAATGGAAAACAAAGTATTTTGACATTGTCAGGAAAAATACAAGGAAAGGGGTCAATGGTTTCAGAATACTTAAATCATATACATTAAATAAGCATTATTTTTAATCTTAGAATATGTTAATTATTTGGAAATGAAACTCAAATGACCATTTTGCAAATGGATGAAAATCTTAAAAATATTTACATGTATTCTGCTTAAGAAGCCTAAAGATGGACTGTATAAAGGATATTAGATATTTTTCTACCTGAAGATTTATGTTTACGCATATTATTTCCTAATTATTTATGTTATGTGTATTATTTCTTAGCAGTTATTAAGCTTGGTAGTGACCATGCAGGGTCAAGTAAGCGATAGGAAGAGTGTATTCAATTATCGTCAAATACGAAGCTCTGGGATTAGGAAGTGAAGTCTTCAATTTACAGAGGACTGATCTAGGATCAAAGTTTAAATATTCTAAAGTGAGTGTTTAATCCACACTGAGCTGAGAAGAGAAGTGGTTTTATGCCCTGAGAAAACAAGTCCTTGTTCTTCCTTTATTAGCTTTTGGTCTCAATTGCCCTGAATTAAGTATTTGCTCAGGCTCCTATGGAAACCTATTTATTGAGAAACTTATCTGCAAGTCAAGTCACCCTTTAGATATTCAAATAAATTTTTTTTCAGTGAGAATTTTTATGAACTATAAGCAACATTATGTTCAAATTAATCTTCCGGTTTGAATATGCTTTATTTTTTGAATAGCGTGCATGCTGTTAGATCTTACTTTAATAAATTCTACTAAATATTTGCAAGTGGGGTATTGGGCATATCTTTTTGCACTAATGATGAATTATTAAATCTTCATATTCTATAAACTCAACATGTGACCATTTCATATGAGCTTGAAGTTCTCTGATGTTGTAATTTCAAAAGAATTTGAGAGAGATTAGGATGTAGTTGGTCCAGGTCTTGGCACTGGCCATGGCTGCAGTGATCTCAATGTCCTTCAGCTTCTACTGCCAAAGAATGATGTCATCAATCTGATGACATGATTTGGCCCTGGGGCATCCATGATGTATTTTAGGTACAAAGTGGTGCCCATGAGTACACTGCTGCTTAGTCCAATTATAAAGTTGGTCCTAATAATCGCTGGCACTCCCAGTCCTAATGATCTGATTCAAGTTTTGCTGATCTCTAAGGGGAAAAATGAAATCAAGATAACATTATTCAATCCCAGCGTTGTTGTGAGGAATGAGCTCAGCTCTCATTGCAGCATTTTCATTTTACCACAATAGTCTGTGTTGTAGTAGGTGTTTATTTGCTCATGACTTGTCCCTGTTTCTAAAATGTTGGGATGTGATGAAGGAGTCATCAGGGTTGTTAGGGAGGCCTACTAGTTTTTAGAAAATGACTTCTGAAGAAAGTGCTAACATGGCAATTGTACTTCTATATTTCTTACGGGTTATACTGTAAATTAGTTCTACAGTTTTGCCTTACCCTGGATCTCCTTTTCCCTTTTCTGTTTTCTTGTCTTTAAATTAACAGTTTCCTTAGGTGTTTTCTGTCTCTCAGAATTCTGCATGTTTGTGACTGTTTATAAAGCCCATACTTTAGATAAAGGCCGTTCAGAAATGTAGGCATATTCAGTATATTTTAAACGCATCAATACGCTGACTGCTAGAGTATCAACGTCCAGAAGATCAGGCCCCAAACAAAGCATGTTTATATTCTTATCACATACAGACTCACCTCAGCACCAGCCCAACTTCGGATCTCACAAGTAGCAGAAAACTTTCTTCTAGTGTAGACTAAACGGTGTGTTAATTAGCAGGACACAGAAACATCTCTCAGAACGTGGTGGCAGAGAGCACACCCATACCCTGTGAAGGAATTGAACCAGAGTCAGGAGACACATCAGGGAGTCACACATTGTGCTTGCCTCTGAGAACTGCCTCCACCGATAAGGAGCCCTCCAAAAGCGCTTTCCCTTTTCCAGCTGCTCCCCGGCCAAGGTATTTCCTCCTGTTACCCTTCCTCATTCCAAGTGTATTTGCTTTCCTGATCCTCAGAAGAATTTCAAGTAGTTGTGCATTTGCTATGAGTGTGTTTATTTATTTTATCTCCATTTATAATACCTGTTTCCCTGTGACCTGAAGCTCACAGAAGGCGTGAATTGTAACTGCTAAGCTTAACGTTTTGCAAGCACCAGGCACAGTGTCTACATCAAGTAGGATCTCCAACAGCTGTAGAAGGAAGGAGCAGGCCATACGGTCCTTTTCACCTTCCTCTCCTCTCCACTGCCAGGCTAATTCTTTCCTCTACAGGAAGCCTCTTCCTTGTTTCTCCATACTCAGGGATGTCACTGAGCCTTCATCACCTACCTATGAATTTTAATCCCGAATGCTGTACAATAGAATAATAATACAGTGTAATAATAGAATGTAAGTATTGAAAGAACCCCATTCATCTTCATTCAAATCACTTTTTAAAAGTAAAAAAAAAAAAAGTTTTCAGGGCACAGTAGGAAATAGAGGCCAACATTAGGATACAAGCTTTCTCTGCCCCCCATTGAAGTTTCAGATGTTAAGAAGGGAGACAAGAAGCACTTGGTCTCCTCTGAAAACAAAGAACACTGAAGCACGTCAAAGCAAACAGGTTCTAATTCCTACTGTTTTCAACACTGGTGACAGTACTGTGAAGATTTATTTTTTAAATGTATGATAAAATCCCTCCTTTATAGGAACTTAGATTGTAAATCTGAAGTCAAACTTGACTCATAGTAAAAACTGCAATCACAAAATAAACAAAACAGTAGCCTTCTGGTATTTAAGAAATTATGGAAGATTTTTCCATTTAGAGAGACTGAATTTTTTTCTTTGGAAGATTTTTCCATTTAGAGAGACTGAATTCTTAAGAATAATATAAGAAAAATACACGTGCAAAACTGTATTTGTGTGTGCCTGTATGTATTTGTGTATGCATATAGACCAACTATATGGAAAAAATAGTAAAAAAAAAATATGAAATGTTTAATATCTCCAAGAGACCATATTGTTGTTCTTTCCACATCATTTTTGTGTGTGTGCATGTATTAAAGACATGTCACAAAATAAAAACAGAAATTAATACAATGGCAGTCTAAGTGGCCCAAAGAATAAAGAGGTGGAAAAGATACAGATGAATAGAAGGTAATTTTGTTTCATTTTGTTTTGTTGAGGTGTAACATTTTGTACAACTGAATCTGAATTGACAAAGAGTTGACTCAAACTAATGTTTCATTAGAAAATGCCTATCACAGTAAGTAAGGCTGGAAATAGCATTTGCTATTGTAAAATTAGAAACCATTTTTATTTGCTAGGCCAGTCAATCATTACTTCTACAGGTCATGTAATCATATAAGGAAACAGCTTTGTTGAAAACAAGTTCTAGTGATATTTGCTGCAGGAATAAGCAGTGATAGGTATAGATCACTAATAAAACCAATACATAACTCTGGCATTTCTTTGTCATCACAATGTTATTCATGGTCTTTAAATGCTTTGCCTCAACCAGACTTGTTAGATGAATTAGTCCTTTTGCTCCTGTATTTTTAGAACAGATTAACACCTGAAAGTTAATCTGCCTTGTTTCAGCCTCTGTCTTTTTCCTCCTGGAATGTTTCCCCATTACTTGTCTCAAATTTTTTTTTTTTTTTTTGTAGAGACAGAGTCCCACTTTGTTGCCCTCAGTAGAGTGCCGTGGCATCACACAGCTCACAGCAACCTCCAGCTCTTAGGCTTAGCCCATTCTCTTGCCTCAGCCTCCTGAGTACCTGGGACTACAGGCACCTGTCACAATGTTTTTTTTTTGTTGTTGTTGTCGTTGTTTTTGAGACAGAGCCTCAAGCTGTCACCCTGGATAGTTCTGTGGAATCACAGCTCACAGCAACCTCCAATCCCTGGGCTCAGGTGAGTCTCCTGCCTCTGCCTCCCAAGTAGCTGCGACTACAGGCCCCCGCCACAATGCCCGGCCATTTTTCAGCCATCATTGTTGTTTGGCGGGTCCAGGCTGGATTCGCACCCGCCAGCTCTGGGTACGTGGCTGGTGCCTTAGCCCGTTGAGCCACAGGTGCTGAGCCAAAATAGTGTTGATGATTTTTTTTTTTTTTTTAGAGACAGAGTCTCACTTTGTCGCCCTTGGTAGAGCGCCATGGTGTCACATAGCTCACAGCAACCTCCAACGCCTGGGCTTAGGCGATTCTCTTGCCTCAGCCTCTGGAGTAGCTGGGACTATAGGCACCAGCTGTAGCTACAACGCCCGGCTATTTTTCTGTTTAACAGTTTGGCTGAGGCTGGGTTTGAACCCGCCACCTTCGGTATATGGGGCTGGCGCCCACGCCCGGCTATTTTTGTTGTTGTTGTTGCAGTTTGGCCGGGGCAGGGTTTGAACCCACCACCCTCAGTATATGGGGCTGGCGCCTTACGTACTGAGCCACAAATCATCAAGAGTGATATTAAAGCCACCTCAGTTAGAGAAAGTGAAGGAAATTGGGCAGCTTATAAAAGGATGGAGGGAAGTGTCTGTAGGCATCTTAGGGTGAGATAGAGCATAATAACTAAAAATGGAAAACTTTGACATTGTCACATAATTACTCCAGAGATGAGTTTTATTTAAGAAATGATACACACAAAGGTAGAAAATAAACTTAAGATAAATTTCTATTATGTACTGGCCCTTTTAAAAGAAAAAAGATGAAAACTTTAATAACAAATTGACTTTTACAAGTTTCTGACTCAGTATATATTTATGTTATTGTTAATATTTGTCTTCAATTCTAAGATGTCATGTGACCATACATTCTAAACCAAAAATACATACAAATGTCTGGAATTTTTCCCTGAAGTTTCAATTTGTGAGTGTGAAGATATTTACAATATCAAAAAACTTAAATCACAATCCATTATGTGTTTAATTATCACCTTTATTGAAAACAATAAAATTGCATAGCATTAAGATGATGATTAATTGCCTACAAATACAGGTATCCTTGTATGTCTATTTGGCATAAGAGGAGATTGTAGGAGAGTAGGTTATCATAGAACTTTGGAGTTATCAGGACTCACAGACGGGCTTTCATTTTTTTCTGTTAAGTTGGGAACATTTAAAAAAAACATTTAAAAAATTTTTAAAAAAACAAAACGAAAAAAAAGTTGGGAACATTTTATTATAATAATCACAGATAACTAAAATATTCTTAGTTAAAAAAAAAAGAATTTGATAAGAAAAACTCAGAGCGTTAAAACATATCCAGAGAAAGGGACAATGATGCAGCAGAAAAAAATGTTAAAAGCTTGAACTTAGAGAACCTGAAACCTAATGCTTGCTGTGTCACAGTTTAGCTGTGTGATAACGTATCACAGGATGACCAGGGAGGAAGGAGCTTGATTCGACTCCTTAACACGGAATTACAATGGCCATCCGCTTTATCTTGTAATGTTGTTATGAGGGCCATATCTCATAATGTATATGAAGAATTTGCAAAATGTTTATCCTTGACATGATGATAAAAATAAACTCATCCATGTTGTACTGCAGCACCACAAACCTTTTCATAAAGAAGTGGTTATTTTATTCGGTGAAGATGAGATAGGAAACCAACTGCCCTTGTTTCTTTAGAAGTCGTGAGACCCAAACCAAGGTCTCTGACAAAAACAGAATGCGTGACGAAACTGGGTAGATCAGTTAGAACCAAGGTGGCAATGAAATCGACCTCTGCTTGCCCTTCTTGCTCATTATACCCTGTTTATAATGTATGTGGGTCATTACAAAAGTTCCAAGATAGACAAAAAATCAAGAAACATTAAATGCCCGTGGATGGAGACCAATGAAGCCCTTCTAGCAACACAGACAAGCCCAGCATGTTGAAACTTGCACAGTGAGTGACAAAGGTGCTGGGTTTCTTGGAAGTGAAAGAATGGACCATAACACAGTCTGTCTCAGAACTTTCCTAGTGACCCACGTGTTAGTATGCTAAGAGAAACTCCCACCAGCACCATGACAGGTGACAATCACCATGACAAGCCGCAGAAGTTACCTTGAATGGTATGAGGAGGTATGCCATTCGTGGAATTCTCTGCCTCTTTCCCAGAAATTCCGTGCATAATTCACCCTTATTTAGCATATGATCAAGACACACCCCAAAACAGAGTTTACCAGCGATGTGCAGGGGCTGCTCAACTGGGGAGTATCCTGATGGCCGCTTGATTGTTTAATTAATTGTTCTTTTATTTCCACCTTAAGACTTGGGCTTGAATCCTGCTTGAAGCATAAAATTCCGTTGGCCTTCAGACTGGACTGTAGTTTGGGAGATCCACTTTCTCATGTCAAAGATATTTGGCACAATCATCTCAAATTATGATGTAGATTTAAGATGTCCTCCAAGCATCCTTAGGAGTAAACCTAGAAACCTTTCAAGGTACATTTTTTTTTCTTGGTTCCCATCCAATATCCATTGTGCTGCTACTTTTCTGTTCAACAAATCAAAATAATTTTGAAAGATTTCAAAATTATAAAAACTAGAAATACATAATTATAATATATAATCCACAAATTCACAATTGAAATTACACAAATATTATTTTCATGTATCTGCTTCAGGTTTAGGATTTTTTTTTTTTTTTTGTAGAGACAGAGTCTCACTTTATTGCCCTCAGTGGAGTGCTGTGCAGTCACAGCTCACAGCAACCTCCAGCTCTTGGGCTTAGGCAATTCTCTTGCCTCAGCCTCCCGAGTAGCTGGGACTACAGGCGCCCGCCGGGCGGGTTTGAACCCACCACCCTCGGAATATGGAGCCGGCACCCTACTCGCTGAGCCACAGAAAGAATTCAAAAATATTAGAAAGTTGAAGTCCACTTTCTTTTCATAATTAAACTCTTAAAGTGGGTAGGTATCTTGCCATTCCATAATGAGGGTTTTCTTAAAAATGGATGTGCCCATGAATAATATATGGCATGCTAGGTGGTTTTCAAAATTATGTAAAGGTCTATGTGGCAATTATTATTAGCAACTCAGAGATATTTTTAACTATATGTGCTCTTCCCTGAGTCACAGCCTCCTGGGAGCCTGAGAAATGTACTTCTCAGAATCTTTGTCCCAGAGTTCAGCATTAGATTCTTTCAATGTAAAGACTTACATGAGATTACATGATAGTCAAAATGTTTATTCCTTAATGAAGTAGAAAGGTTAATATGGAAGTATGAGATACGGAGAGCATTAGGTATAACTGATAGGTTTGGAAAAGATCTTAGAGTTTCTCGAATCACACATGACTGTCATGTTTATTTGTAAAGTCTACCTGGCCTGGGGTCCCTCCAACTGAAAGGACACTTGTTTGGGGACTAACTGTTCGTTTTCAAGTTCTTCCATTTCTTTGCAATTCTAAATTTTCTACTATCTCTGTATGTGTATGTGTGCATTTGTATGTGAGTTGATACACTTATTATAAAGTGTGATGTGCCTTTGATGCCCCAGACTTTATGGGGAGGATCTGTAAAAGGGACGGAAAAGTGGGTTGTGTAAAAAGTCTTCCCCAACAACAGGTGTATGAAAAGGTGCCCAACATCAATAAATCATCAGGGAAATGCAAATTTAAAATGATTATGAGGCCACATCATACTTGTTAAGATGGTTATTATTAAAAAATTGGCAAATGTAGTGAGGATATGGAGAAGGAGCCCTCATATACTGTGGTGTGAACAGAAATTGGTGCAACCTCTATGGAAAACAATATTGAAGTTTCTCAAAAAACTAAAAGTACAACTCTCATATATCCGTAAATCCTACTCTTAGGTATATATTCAAGGGAATTAAAATTAGGTTCTCAAGGAGACATCTGTGCTCCCATGTTCATTATTCACAATAGCCAAGACATGGATGTAACCTCCATGCCCATCAATAGAGGAGATTTTAAAAATGTAGTATATAAATACAGTGGAATTTTATTCAGCCTTAAAAAAGAAATAACTCTTGCTATTTACAACAACATGGATGAAATTGGCAGACATTATTCAAAGTGAAATAAGCTGGACAAAAAAGGACAAATACAGCATGTTACCACTTATGTGATAAATCTAAATGGTCAAACATGTAGAAACAGAGGGTAGGATGGTGAGTGACAGGGGCTAGGAGAAGGGAAAATGGAGAGGTGTTAGTCAAAAAGTAAAAAAATTCTGTTGTGCAAGATAAACAAGTCTCAGAGGTCTACACAGCATGAGGTCTATAGAGGGTGACCATAAAGTTCATGTGCAATTTTAAATTCAAACTTTATGGTCACCTTGTATTTAAAGATACCGTATTGTATATTTTAAAACTTGCTTATGTGTGTGTTCTTATCACAAAATAATGATAATAATAAGAAATAAGAAGGCAGGAGATACCTTCTGGAGGTAATAGACAGGTTTGCCATATAGACTGTGGTTGTGATTTCACAAATGTATATTTATCTCCAAAGCCATCAAGTTGTATACATTCATTATGTATAGCTCTGTGTATGTCAAATAAATAAATGTTTAGAATTTTTAAAAGGAAAGAAGGAAAGAAAGAAGAAAGAGTGACAAATGTTATTAACAAATTATCAATGTTTGAAACCTCTTTTCCCCACACATTCATCTATTCACTTGTGAGGCTGGAAAGCCAACAACTTCTTCCCAGCTACATACACGTTTAGACTCCCAATGTTATAGTAATACCATCCCTTTCTGCTTCATTTCAAAGAAAGAAACTCACCAAATAAGTTTTCTGTTGACTCTTGAGGCTTTTGACAAATTGAGCCACTGCAACATTTTAGACTGTCTCAATTTCATTCCAAATTGAGCCAAACCGTTTACACTATCTCAATTTCAATCCATTAAGAATATAAATTTAACCTATTAAAAATAAAAACTCAGTCAAATAATTGTTCCCATACTTCAAGGTGCTTCGAAGCATAATCATAGAATTTCAAAATTAAATTTAATATATCAATTGTGGTTGCATTGCCTGTTTTGTTCAATTTAACTTTTCTTTAGTAGGGTTAAATTTGAATGTCTTTCAGTTTGCAAGTATTTTTTAAATAATTTCTATTTCCCGTAAATTTCATATAATATTTTGATTAAAGTTTTACCGCTGATTTTGAATGAAGCCCAAAAAATTATTTTAACTCATGTAGGAAAATTTAAAAATTTTCTAGTATACTTAAGTTGATTTTGAATGTAGCACTTTATTTTATGTATTTATTTATTTTATTATTTATTTATTTTTTGAGACAGAGTCTCACTTTGTCACCCTCGGTACAGTGCCATGGTGTCATAACTCACAGCAACCTCAAACTCTTGGGCTCAAGCGATTCTTTTGCCTCAGCCGCCTGAGTAGCTGTGACTACAGGTGCTCACCACAAGGCCTGGCTATTTTTGGAGACAAGGTTTCACTCTTGCCCAGGCTGGTCTCGAACCTGTGAGCTCAAGCAATCTACCGACCTTAGGCTCCCAGAGTGTTAGGATTACAGGTGTGAGCCATGGTGCCCGACCCTGAAAGTAGCACTTTAAAAGTTCATGCATTTCTAAACTTTTCTTATTGAAGGGCAGAAAAAAGAAAGAACTTTCATGCATTTTCTTTTTCTTTTCTTTTCTTTTCTTTTTTTTATTAAATCATAGCTGCGTACATTAGTGCAATCAAGGGGTACAATGTACTGGTTTCATATATAATCTGAAATGTTTTCATCAAACTGTTTAACATACCCTTCATGGCATTTTCTTAGTTATTGTATGAAGACATTTGTATTCTGCATTTAGTAAGCTTTGCCTGTACCCTTTTAAAATGCACCATGGATGTGGCCCCACCACTTACCCTCCCTCCACACAACCTCCCCCACCCCTCCCTTCCCATATTCTTGTGTATAGTTGGGTTATAGCCTTCATATGAGACCTTTAAATTAGCTTCATAATAGGGCTGAGTACATTGGATACTTTTTCTTCCATTCTTGAGATACTTTGCTAAGAAGAATATGGGTTTTTTGTTTGTTTTCAGCCTAGTCTTTGTAAAACAGCCTTGCAGTTAGTTATGTGTGT
>CAUYON010143313.1:0-29695 GCA_963573935.1 Arctocebus calabarensis | reverse complement strand
TAAATGTGGAACCCCCATCTCCTATGCCTAGGTCAATTTCTTGTGAATTTCCTAGGCCTCAATTCCATGAAAGGACTGTATCCATTCATTGATACATTCATTCACCTTGCCCCTGGTGGAAGGGACTGTATTCATTTGTTTTCTGGCCAAGGAACCCATATACCTATATATACCCTGAGACTAAAGGCCTAAAGGAGGAGATGGGGAAAGACTGGGAGAGAAACGGAGAGAGCTTCTCTCTCCCCACTAGAATTTTCTTCCTCTACCAGGTGCCTTAATGTTTTCTGTGAATAAATTCTGTCTTACAAAAAAAAAAAAAAAAAAGGTACAATGACAATTGTCCCTGCTTATGTGGTTATTATGAGGATTAAATGAAATTTCTACGTCAAGCAACTCAGAAAAGATGGGACAAACTGCTGATGGGGGTTCGGTATTCAGGAAAATATTTTTCTTCCTCTACAGAATGCAAGTAAAGGTTTGAGTCTTTGGCGTCCCAACCCCACGGCATTTCAGAGCTAGGTAGACTCTGGGGCTGTTCAGAGTCTAAATATGGCGCCTTGGCATATTGAATGTTTTAAGCTGAAGGGATTTGAGAAACAGAAAGTACAGGAAAGTCTCTGACCTTCCCCACCCTTCTCCCCTGAAGCAGCTCATGAAACCGTTGTGTGAGAGGCGCCCTCCCTGCACGCAGAGGAAAGGAGCGTCCTGACTCTGAAGGCGGAGGAACATACAGAGGAATCTACACAAATGAGCCTTGCTGTTTCCCCAGTTTATCACCACGAGATTATATTCTTTGTCCTGTCATGGTTTTCCATAACTCTCTAGTCTTCATCAAATCTACCATGAAGAACACTCATGCTGAACTGTTCCTTTGGGTCTTCATTGCTTTATGAAGGCTCTCATGTCATGTAAAACTTAAATTAAATACATTTGTATGCTTTTCTCATGTCAATCTGTCTTTTGTTACAGGGGCCTCAGTCAATGAACCCAAGATAGATAGAAGGAAAAATAGTTTTTCTCCTCTACAGAATGCAAGTAAAGGTTTGAGGCTTTGGCGTCCCAGCCCCACGGCATTTCAGAGCTAGATAGACTCTGGGGCTGTCCAGCCAAGCGAAGCCTTACAGAGTTTGGGAGTTGCATGCTTTTAAGTGACAGAGGAGCCCTAGCAGAGCCTCTGGGTTCCCACCAATAGTCATGGACCTGTCCCTATCCCACCCCCTTGCCTCCTGGGGCTCCCCATGCAATTCTGGGCACCTATTTCTCTTTACCTGAAAAGGGTGCTGGAGACCCTCCAGTGTGTGTGAGCAGAGAAGGATGCCTGGGGAACCTTGGGAGGTTCATGTGCAGGCCCAGAGGGGGGCAAAAGAGTAGGAAGTTGGGGCATTTTATAAAACTGACTGGCAGACAACGGAAAGCAGCGCCGGGAAGAAACTGCTGAATAGGGCCTCTGCACTGGTGGCCTCCCTGGGCACTCTCACTTGGACCTCAACTGCCAAGTGGGCTGCGCTCTCCCTTTTCTTCCCAGGTGTAGCTCCCCAAAATGCTTCCCTTGTCTGCTGAGTCTGGGCTCCTCCCGGAGGTCCCACGTTTAACTCTCTCTCTTCCCACGTTTAACTCTCTCTCTTCTTTCTCCTCACCAAAGCTAGTACTTTTGTAGAAATTCTCATTTTTAAAAGCTTCTTTTAAAAATAAAATTTAACGTTGTGGTGGATGCCTGTAGTCCCGGCTACTTAGGAGGCTGAGGAAAGAGAATCGCTTAAGGCTCGGCGCCTGTGGCTCAACGGGCTAAGGCGCCAGCCACGTACACCTGAGCTGGTGGGTTCGAATCCAGCCCGGGCCTGCCAAACAACAATGATGGCTGCAACCAAAAAATGGCTGGGCGGGCGCCTGTAGTACCAGCTACTTGGGAGGCGGAGGCAGGAGACTCGCTTGAGTCCAGGAATTGGAGGTTGCTGTGAGCTGTGATGCCACGGCACTCTACCCAGGGTGACAGCTTGAGGCTCTGTCTCAAAAAAAAAAAAAAGAGAATCACTTAAGCCTAAGAGTTTGAGGTTGCTGTGAGTTGTGAGCCAATGGCATTCTGCCCAGGGCGATAGCTTGAGATCTGTCTCCAAAATAATAATAATAATAAAATAAATAAAATAAAATGTCTTTTTTTTTTTTTTTTTTTTGGAGACAGAGCCTCAAGCTGTCACCCTGGATAGAGTGCCGTTGCATCACAGCTCACAGCAACCTCCAACTCCTGGGCTCAAGCGAGTCTCCTGCCTCTGCGTCCCCCCACAATGCCCATTTTTTGGTTGCAGCTGTCATTGTTGTTTGGCGGGCCCGGGCTGGATTTGAACCCGCCAGCTCAAGTGTAAGTGGCTGGTGCCTTAGCCCATTGAGCCACAGGCGCCAAGCCTAAAATAAAATTTCAACAACCATTAAGAAGTATCTAGTTTATCCTTGGCTGGGGCAGTATTTGCATCTCAGCAGGGGTTACTTGTTAACCTAAAGAGCTAAATAATTAATTGCTAAATTGCTAGGTTTGGAGGTAATAGGTGTTGAAAGTATATTTGGATGAGAGAATTTCCAGATACATGAATTCATCTAGTCTTCTCCTGATCACAGTCATGATCATGACCATCATCATCATTATCATCATCATTTCTGATGTTTATTGAGCACTTGCATATTAGTTTTCTATTGCTGCATTAAAAATTATTACAAATCTAAGGGCTTGAAACAATACCTATTTATTTATTTATTTGGTTTTTTTTTTAGAATACTCACCTATTAATTCATGCTTTCTGGAAGATAGAGTCCAAGCATGGCTGACAGGGTTTCACAGGCTGTAATCCATGTGTCTCTTTTTCTGGAGCTTAGCATCTTCTTTTAAGCTCACATGGTGTTGGTAGATTTCAGTTTCTTGTGGCTGTAGGACTGAGGGCCTTCTCTTGCTGGCTGTCAGTTCCTAGAGGCCATCCATGGTCCCTTCCCAGGTGATCGCCTCTATAGTCCCCCTCACACTATGCATCTCTCTGATTTCAAGAAAGGCGTGGTTCCTTTTAAGGCTTTGCCTGATAGGTCAGGCCCATCTGGATAATCTGAATAATCTCTGTTTGATTAATGCAAAGTCAATTTATAAGAAGCCTCACTTATAGGGAGTTAAGTGGAGCAATATATCCCATCATATTCACAAGTTCCGCTGGCACCTGAGGGGAGGGGACCATAAGTTGTGTGTATAACGGGGGGGGGGGGGATCTTAGAGGCTGACTTAGAATTCTGCCTACTACAACTCACTATGTGCCAGGGGCTGTACTGAGGAGGAAGGTACTATTATTAGCTGCATTTTAAAAATAAGAAAACTGAAGCCCAGGTCATTGAAATAACTTGACTAAGGTCACTACCTAGAATTTTGCACAGTAGAAATGTCTTTTTGTGTATTTATATGGAAGTTTAGCACAATATAGTTAATATAGTAGGTGCTTTGTGGATTTAAAACAAATGGCACCAGCTCCCTGGTCCCTGTGAACCATCCTACCTCATCTAATAGCCTGTCCTGATCACTCAATCTTTTATCCAGCAAGCACACAGTATTGCCATTAAGTGCCACATAAGTGCCACTATGATTTGGTTAATGCCGGACTGCGTATATGACAGTGATCTGGTAAGATTATAATGAACCAGAAAAATTCCTAGCAACTAGTGATGTCACACCTGTCATAATGTTGCACTGCGGCACATCTGTGGTGATGCTGGTTTAAACAACCTACTGTGCTGCCTGTCATATCAAAATATAGCACAATGATCATGTGCAGTATATAATACTTGACAGTGATGATAAATGACTGTGTAACCATTTTCTGTATTTACTATATTTTACTTTGTGTTGTTATTTTAGAGTGTACTCCTTCTGCTTACAAAAAAAGTTAACTGCCCCAAGCAAGTCCTTCAGGAGGTATTCCACAAAAAGGCATTGTTTATGTTGGTGATGACAACCCCAGGCATTACTGCCCCCAAAGACCTTCCAGTGTGACAAGATACAGAGGTGGAAGATAGTGATCTTGATGACCCCGACCCTGTGTTGGCCTAGGCTAATGTGTGTGTTGTGTTTTAGTTTTAACAAAAAAGTTTATATAAAAAAAAAAAAAAAATTAAACATATGGGAAAGCTCCCTTCCCTGGTTAGAAATCGATGGCCCAGGTCCAGTTACAGTTTGCACTCTCAGAAGCACAAACCCCTCGTGCTCCTGGACCTGAGAAATGGCTAGGGAGTGACCGTGACATTTCAAAGTTCGGAATCTGTGTGCTAAACACTCTTTGGGGCTGGCCAGATATGTTGAGTTGGGCTGATAGGGAGCTAACCAGTGTAGCTGGTTGAGCTGTGGAGCTTAAAAAGACATCAATAAATACATTTGGTATTGGTAGTGGGTGAGTTTTAATGGCCATACATGAAATGTGACTTTATAAACAATGGAACAGAAGAAAAGCCATTCTATTAAACTGTACTGTATGTATATATGCATTACCTGACTAAAAGACCAACTAAACACCACAGTTCCTCCAATCCCTGGATATTTGGGGATGGGCAGCTGGTATAAGAGGATCATTTTTGTCACGAGTACAGTTAACCTCATTGGCCTGTACTGCTCCAAGACCAAGAGGGTTGCTCTGAATAAAAAAGTCTCCGTAAGCAGCCAGCAAAGCGGATGGCAAGCAGGCTAACAATGTCAGTAACAGTCCATATCATGCGTGTCTATTTCCGTCAACAGAATATAGACCTTGTGCAAAACCTCCAGTTTCCTTAAGCTTTTTATTATCTTTTTGCTAAACCTCTGCGGCAACTCTAGCCGTAGTGCCAGAAGCCAAGAGGGTCAGGGAAAAGAGAGGCTGAGAAACAGAAGGGACTTCGGGGGAGGAGAGGCCTGTCCTGCCTATTGCTGTGGCTGGTCTTCTACTTGCTTTTTCTCTAAAAGAAAATCATTTCTCTGCTTTGCTTTTCTCTCCATATGTAAATGGTCAGTAGCTACTGAGTGGAGCTTCATCTGAACAGGTCTGGATTGAAGCAAAATGGAAAGTGGGACTGGCGTCCACCAAGAAGTGAATCCCTTCAGCGTGCAAGGTCCCCTGCCTGGGGCCCAGGGGCTAATCAAAGTTAATCCTGTTGGCAGTAGATCGCCTCACAGGCCATCCCTTAAAGACTTAACTAAGTATCTTCACTAAGTAACAGTCTGAGGCAAGTAGGAGTGAATAATGGAAACCTAAGTCAGGAGATTTTTTTTTTTTATGATTCTATTTGGTTAATTCATGGTTCAACATATGGGTACAATTGGTACCATTTTTTTGGATCTGCATCCCAGACAAAAATATAATAACCTGATATGCTGTGTTTAAAGGAATATGGTGTTCTATTATCATTATTTATCTAATTAAAAAAGCAATAAAACAAAAAGCACACACACAGTGTTGGCAAGACAACACAGTTTTACTTAAATTATCCTATTACTGTTCTTGATAAACATATTTTTGAAAAAGCCAATATTCGAGTCTTGTTTCAATAACTGGTTAGAACAGTTTTATTTCTGCAGATAGGTGCATTTCTCTTGTCACAAAAAGAAAATAAGAGACAGGGTTACATAAGGGCCTCCTAGGCAAAATGGTGGAGTAAATGTGATATTTAAAGTATGACCATCAATATCAGGAATCCCTCTGGTGTGCTTAGAACTTAAAATACTTAGATTTCAAAATTAGAAGACAATTAGAAATAAAGTGTGCTGCAAGGAGCTTTGATGTTAAATATGCTCATCTTTAGAGGCAGTTAGGATAATAACCTGGCCCCTGTGCAGAGAGGACTGACTTGGTTGATAACTCCCATTGAGCACTGGGAAAGGACTTACAGGGAAAACAATAGTGTGAGATCTGTTTGGTTTAGCAAAGGGACACAGGGATTTGCACTGACTTCTCCCAGCAGAGTGACCTCAGTGTTTTGCATCCTTCTGCGTCAATGAAGCAGGAAGCTCTTAGGCAACATTTGTCCGCTTTTCAGTCTCATCTGGATTGTTCCGCAGCCTCAGCTTTGTTTCTAGCCTCTGCTTCCATTCTTCTCTGAGCCTGAAAATAGAAACAAAACACATACAGATGGAGCTTTCATCTCCATGGCTGATGGCTCCGGGAAACTTCCTTCCCTCCCACCACTGTCCCCCCAAGGTAAGTATGAACAGACTCTTGGTTCCGTTAAAAGTCTTCTAATCTTCATCCTCTGAATTGTCCTTTGAAAGCTCAGTATCTTTAAAGTCAAAAAGAATAAACCTGTAAATCTGGAGTTCAAATGCACTCAAATGTTTATTGAAGCACATTCACCATTGCAAAGATGTGGAATCAACCCAAGTGCCCACCAATTCATGAGTGGATTAATTAAATATGATCTATGTATACCATACATCGCTCCTCTAGGCGATGTCTTTTTCGGTATTTTGTGGTTACTGTGTTACCCTGGAGAACAGAAGAGGGAGCAGGTCCTCGGTTCCTGAGCCCTGACCCTGGGCCAGGCACCGTGGGTGCTTTAGGTACATTTTCTTATTCAAGCCTCCTAACAGCCTAATGATCTGGGGCCATTTCTTCCACTTTGTGACGGGACAACTGAGAGTTGTGACCAGAGCAGAGGCCCATGGGCTAGCCGGTTCTAATCAGAGGAAGGGGAGAGGATAAGTGAAGATCTTCTGCCATCCCACCAACCAGATTTCCTTGTGGTCTTTTTTTATACGCATAGATAGACACCCTATACACGTATACACCTGTGTGTGTGTCTGTGTGTGTGTGAATGTGTTAACAAACTGTACAATTTGTTTCACAACTTATTTGTCCATACCTTGGCTTTTGCCTCTCATGGAAACTTGTCTGGGGAAATCAGTTTTGCTTTTACAATGATGTGTAAATGTTAGGTGACAATGATGTGTCAGTGAAGGTTCACTTATTGTCGTGAATGTGTCACTGTGGTGCAGAGGTTGACAGTGGAGCGGTTATGTATGTGTGGATGGCAGAGGGTAAACAGGTACTCTTCGTATCTTCTGCTCAGTTTTGCTGTGAACCTGAAACTGCCCTAAAAAATAACACCCATTTTTAAAAATGAATTAATCTAAAAAGTAGAGAAACAAGCCTCATACTTCCTCAGTGCACTTCTTCCCAGACGATGCTCTTCTGATTCTCGGTAGCAAGTCTGTTTGCCAATTTCCCTTTCCCAGAAGCGTTTGAGCTCATGACAAGTGTTCCGGCAGAAGACCTCCCGGCGAGTGTACTGCGTGTTCATCCCCTGGAAAAGAAAAGGACAGCTGAACGCCTGTAATACAAGATCCCTCGGACTCTGAGGGGTATAGGCATCTATCTGAATCCAGATCCTGTCATTACAAGAGGGGATGCTGAACAGCCACAGAACCTCCATGAGTGAGAGGACGCATGTGGCCCCAGGACCTGCTGCTGCTGGCCATCAGGACACGGAGAGGTGTGAGCACAAAAGTGGCCCACCTGGAGCAGGTGCCCACAGACAGGCACCTGGACAACACCTCTGTCCTTCCTTCCCCCCCACAGAACAATCACTTCTTAACCTTTTATCAGCAGGGAATGTGTGCCAGGCACTGTGTCCACCTTGGTCTGTTCAGTTATCACAACATCCACATGAGATAGGCATTACCTTCCTCAATTTACAGCTGAGACATCTGAAGAGTTACAAAACGTGCCTGTGGTTCCCCAACAATAACTGGCGAGGGCAGACTTCATACTGATGAACGTTTCCAAACCAAAGGGGTTTGTCATAGAAGATGGTTCAAGGGCCTGACGCACCCAGAGCAAGCTGCGTGGAGGCACATGCTTGTGTGTACACACGCACAGGTGGGTTCTGTGTGTGGAATGACAAGTCAGACTCTCATAATGCCATCTTTTTTCCATGAAGAAGCTCTGCTCCACTGTCAGATCTAAGTGGGCCCAGCAGAAGGCCAAGAGCAGAGACTGCAGGCGCTCCTGTCTGTGGCTGGGGCCCCTGCAAACAGAGGTGGGGAAATGTGAGCCTGGGAGAGTTAGTTAGGCTTCCCCAGAGAGGGCTGGGCCCTGATCCCAGGAAGGGCTGTCCGTAGGGTAGTAGTGGGTCCAGACCTGCATATTACAAGACATTCTGGGAGACAAGACTGGACGGGCAAGAGTGGACACAGTGGGGGAGCCCAGGGAGAAGCTGTGACCAGGGTGGGAGGGGTGAGAGGTCTAAGAGTGAGCAGCCTCCCAAGGTACCTGGAAGTCACTTTCCACAATCCAGTGCACAGTGAAGGAAGGGGGTGTCAGTGGAGACTCCCCCCGCTGTGCCTGATGCATGGGAGGAGGGATGCGGAGACCCGCGGGGAGGGACCTTGAGCAGCGGTGGGGATTTGAGTTGCCTGGGTGCCAACACCAGGGGAAGCACCCGGGGGACACCTGATAGTTGTCAGCCTGGAACTCAGCGGGGAGGTGTGGGCCACAGCTCTTTCAGGGAGGGTCGGGGGGAAGGAGAAGAGTCTGAGGCCACATGTCCTCAGAACGCTCCAGACCTGTGTTCCCACTGCCTCGACGTACCTTCTGTTTGTCACATAAATTCTCCTAGCCTCTATCGACTCATCTTTACAATTTCTCTGAAGATTCCATTTGATCACAAACGTGAAAGTGTTTGGCAGTTTATAAAGCTCTGAATAAATATAACCATGAGCTTGGTCCTGGCCTCTGGTTTTCTGGCTGTTGTCTGGCATAAAGACACCATCAGCCCAAGCTCAGTGAATGTCACTGAAAGCACAAATAAGTGTTAATCTCCTTTATTTCATAATATTAAGCTTTTGGCTTCTTGGGTATGTGACTGAGATTCATTTGTCTCTGTCGCTGGTCTGTTGGCCACGATTTAGGACTACTTAGATGGCAGGGCAGAGTCTATTCTTAGGTCAAACAGCAAAACTGCCTCCCTCTGAGGACCACGCTCAGGGGCGCATTTGGTAAGAGGTTTTGTCCTGTGTCTTTTCCTCTGTGACCCACTGGAGGGGAGGCTTGCTGCACATCCTCGCTGGGAGTGTCCCCTGTGTGGGCCCGACATCCATGTCTACCTCCCTTTCATCATGTTATTTTATAAACTAAACAGCTGCTTTGCTGGAAGATGCTGGAGACACAATACTAAAAACAAGTAAGACATCTTTAAAAACATGTTTGATTTTTAGACAAACTATAATGTCTTGTTTAGTCATTGCTCTCACTGTGAACAAAACTGTAGCATCTGCTATCACCGGTTTTATGCCCTCAAAACAAAATTAATGACAACTTTAGAAATACACTTTTAGGAAAACATAAAAATAAGGCAGAAGGAGGGAATTAAGGTACTGTGACTGTGTCGCCTTTCACCTCCAAGGGCTAACCCTGGGATAAGACAGCATCCCTCCTGAGATGACTTCAGGTATAACAGAGAGTCCCCTGTCCAAGGGTCTGGGTGCTTCCTGGGGGAGTGGACACGCAGTGTGCTGATGACAGCCCTGCAGAGCCACAGCCACAGAAGGAAATTAGGGCCTGTCTGAGGTTGTAGAAATGTTCTGTATCTAGAGCTACAGCATGCCATAATGCAGACAGCAGTTCTGTTGAATTTTTGCTGTCTGAGAGGCTCCAGTGCTGCACAAGGAGCCACCTAGTGTTCAGTGAGCCAACTGCAACAAAGGAACACGGTCCCTGACACGGTGCCAACAATCTAATTTCCCAAGTCTTGGGTTGCTCAGCGTATGAAATCCAAATGGAGAAATCTGAGAGCTGTTTTTTTAAAAAAGAGTTCTGGCTTATATTGATCATTCTTATGACTCTGGGCTACAGCAGCTGCATACCAGCCAATGGCATCATACCAGGGCACTGCTTGCATATCTGATACCTCTTTTATAGCAACTGTTTGTGATTATTTTTCTCATTTCAAAAAGTATGTGTTATTACTTTTTACATTTTTATTTATGATTAAAACTTGAAACAGAACAGAAGGGGCTGGGTGCGGTGGCTCATGCTATTTATTTATTAAGGACAATATCTTTGTTTCCTAAGGACTTTCCCAATATTGATAGTCTCTTAGCACTTTGGGAGGCTGAGGTGGGTGGATTTCTTGAGCTCAGGATTTTTGAGACCAACCTGGGCAAGAACAAGACACCATCTCTACAACAAATAGGAAAAAAGCAGCCAGGTGTTGTGGTGCACACCTGCAATCCCAGCTCCATGGGAGGCTGAAGCAGGAGGATCTCTTGGGCCCAGGAATTTGAGATTGCTGTGAGCTATGATGACACCATTGCACTCCACTGGGGCAACAGAGTAAAGCTCTGCCAAAGGAGAAGGAAAAGATGGGGGGACAAGAAGGGGCAGTGGGGGAGGAGTGGGGAGAGGGGTGAGCAGAAATAGAATAGAAGGGCTTCATTTCCAGGTAAAATGGAGGAAGCATGCTCTAACTTGTCCCTCCAGAGAGCATAGTTCAGGACAGAATGCAGGGTGCAGCTGTTTGAGGTTTCTTTAAAGTAAATGGTAGCGAGTTGACTGGAAAAGAAAACCAGAACTCCAGTTACCACTGAATGGCACTGACTTTCCCATTTTTATTCACATATCCCCAGTTTGGGCTCAAGGCAACCAGAAACCCAGAAATGGGAACATGGACAGATAGAGCTCCAAGAAATCCTCTGATTCTAGGGAAAAGGGGATACCTAATGCTAGGGAAAAGGGGATACCTAATGCCCAAAGAATAAGGACAACACTTGATTGTCCATGAGCTTCCAAGGTGAAGGAGGTGTGTGACAACAGAATCAAATGGCAGCCCGACCCGCAGAGACACGAAACCCTGAGGACAGAGAGTCTCGCTCTCTGAAGGAAGGCCGTGGCCTTTGGAGGGTGGAGGTGACCCTTGCTGCTTATTTTCTATCTTGGTCTCCTTGGTACTTGGGCCAGATGTGAGTGCAGTTACAGAGAGGGTGCGGCAGAACTGGGAAACTAAAGTCCTGGAGTTCTGGCCAAAAGACTGAAAAAGAGGACTCCAGAGAATTGCAAAATAGCAAAATACCAGGAACAGCTTGGAGGTGGGCAAGCCTCAGAAAGAGACCCCTGGAAGGCTGCAGCTGTGCACGCGTGGCTCTGATCTCAAACAGCACACCAACGAGTTTCCAAACTAAGGGGAGGCCCAGGCCATCGCCACATATGGCATTACAAAGAATTTCAAAGGAAAGGACTTGGAAACCACAAGTCACAGAAGGCTGGTTGGAACTTGAGGCCTGAACCCAACCACATGGATTATCTGCTAAAACAAACAACAAAATCCGTGTTCTCCAAAGGAGAAGACAAGGCCTAAAGGGTAAGAATTTAAAATGTCCAAGCTAGAACGCATAATTACTGAGCATACAGAGAACCAGGAAAACCTCAATAAGCGTGAGGAAAGAAAACCAACAGATGCCAATAAAAATCACACAGCTATGATAAGCTGACAAACTTAAAACAATTGTTGTAAAAATGCTGTAAGGAATACGGCAGACACTCCAAAAGTGAAATGGAAGAGAGCAATTAATAAGTTGGGCTTCATCAAAATCAAAAACTTGTGCTCTACAAAAGACACCAGAGAATGAAAAGACAAGGTACAAACTGAGAAAAAAATGGCAAATCACACATATGTCAAAGGGCATTTTTCCAGAATGTATGAAAGAAAAATGAACTCATCAGGAAGAAAACAACCTAACTGACAGATGGGAAAAGCACTTAAAAAGACATCTCACTGAAGGGGATACACACATACCAAATAAATACCTCAAAAGAGATTAAACATCATTAGCCATTAGGGAAATGCAAATTACAAACACGTAGAGATACCACTACATTCCTATGAGAATAGCCAAGATGAAAAATAGACAAGTGCTAGAGAGGATGGGTGTGGAGCAAGTGACACTTTCATATGTTGCTGGAAGGAATGCAAAATGGTACAGGTATTATTCTGTTCTTATAAAGTTAGTGAAAGATATCCACACTATTTGACACAGCCATTCCACTCTTAGGTATTTAGCTTAGAGAACCGTAAACTTATGTTCAAGCAGAATCCTGCAGAGCTGTACACAGCTCTATTCATGACTGCCACAAAGTGGAGACAAGCCAGTAGTCTTTCCAGTGGGTGAATGGATAAAAATCTGTCAGCTACCCATAGGATGGAAGACTGTGCACCAATATAAAGGAACAAAGTATTGACACATGCAATAACGTGGATGAGACTCAAAGGCATTGTGCTGAGTGGAAGAAGCCAATCTCATAAGGCTTATGTCTTCTCTATGATTCTGTTCACATGACATTCTTGAAAAGACAAAACTATAGTGACTGCCTGGGTAGATGGGGGAGGGTATGCCTGCAAAGGCATAACATGAGGGAAGGTGTTGGAAGGACACACTGGCAGCGTTCTGGCTCCTGATGGTGGTGGTGGTCACGTGAGGCTGCGTGTGTTGACACTTGCAGACTTGAGCAGGCACAAGAGTGATTTTTTTACTGTGTGTTAACATAAAAATAAAAATTTAAAAGACAGAACAGAAGATATGTTTAGTAAAATATATTTCAGCTTTTTGCTGATTTGATAAGTGTCAGTCATTGAATAGTCTCAAGGATTATTTTCTGTCACTGAGACACCACTGAGCCCTATAACCCAGTTGTCCTGTGAATCAGCAGCACTGGCACCAGCTAGGAGTTGGTACGAAAGCAGATTCAAGTCCAAAATCTGACTCAAAATCTGCTTTTTAGCCTGATCCCCAGATGACCCTTGTACATATTACAGTTTAAGAAGCGCTGCTTCAGAACTACAGAGACGATGCTAAGGTACACTGTCTTAAATGCCAGTCTTCTGAGAAGCCCTGTGTGCCGGAGCACCTCTCTCTGAACATTCCCTGAGACGTTTGTTCCTTTGGGATTTCGGCATCTCTCAGTCAATATGTGCTGCTGTTTCTTTATTATGTATCATCCCACTAGAGCCTTGTAAAGTGAACACTGGATGCTGATTTCTAGCTTCTCTTAGCATTTGACTTGTTTTCAATGCATCATTAAATTATATAAAGTGGGTATGGAAAAGCCCCATTAAGATTTCTAAGTCATTCCCAAGCAGGTGCAAGCACGTGAGTTCAGAGGGAAAGACGAATTCCCTCCCCTCCAGAAGCGTAAGCCAAACCTCAACCCCAGGCACGTTCAACATCCTTTACCGTTGAGATGAATCTGCTGCAGTCTTGATGTGCTGTAAAGAAGGCAAGTGTTGCAGCTCTTGTCTCCTCAGGTCTGGGGCTCACAAAGGCCACAGCCAGGTCCTGAAACCTCAGAGTCTCAATCTTTTATATGCAGGGTAGAGGGGGTCACAAAATTCCTTAGCCTGTCACGGTTATGGGCACCAAATTAGTAGCAGAATCATAGACATCTCATTCCAGGGACATGGTGCCCTTGTTCCTGGTGAAAAACTGCCCTTCCCTGCTCCCATGCCCACCCTCGGGGCAGGCGAGTTTCTTGCTTTGGCAGGTGCTGCAGAGGCCATGACTTGGCTAGAAGCAGGGTCAGGGTTTAGAAGATGCTCTGGATCATCTGTGAGCATGAACCCTCAGTGCATGGGCCAAAACTGCCCTCTGCGACTCATGAAGGAGCCTGGGATGGTGTGACAGACAAGTCACACTTTGTGGTCACCTTACAGGATGGTTTAAAAAGGCATGTAGTTCCTTGGAGCTGCTAATCCATGGATAGATCTGGGTGATGACATTTCACAATTGCTCAGTCCTCCCACAGAGGGGGCAGAGGCAATGACTGTTTTCCAGGAAAAGATACCAAACCAAGAAGGACTTCTTAGTTGAAAGTGACTTTTATGCATGATATATACTTGCTTTAAACTTCTGGAATGTTCTCTTGTCTGAGGACACAGTTCAGGTTGTCATCAAACCCTTTGCCACCAATAAGCTTTGGCTTGTGACTTCAGTTACAGAAGTCACAGTGTTGATTCTAAGGGCAACACTGATCTCACTGAAGTATATTTAAAGGTAAATCTACTCATTTTCCTTTTAGTGTTTTTCTGTTGATAGATGTTATACACAAAGAAGAAAGGATAAAAAATGGCAGTAAAATATTCCTACTGTAAATTTAAATACCCATTTCCTCTTTATAAAATCCACAGTGAAACTGTATATTTAATAGCTGGAAGATTATCTTGAAGGACTGGGTTGTTTTTGTTTTTGTTTTTTCCTTGACATGCTAAATGCTGGGAAAGCCTTTTTGGTTACATCAGATTCTTTAAATTTTATTGAGTCCATTAGCAAGTCCTCCAAGAACAAGCTTATAAAATTAAGGGTTGCTGCTCCCTTTGGGCTCACAAGTGATCTGAAAAAACCTACTCAATCCACTAGCAGGAATTTTATGGCCTCCATAATTTGTTTACTTCAAAGGACAACCATTAACAAGTTTCCCAGTTCATCTGAAGTTTGAATCAATGACCTTCTGAGTTTCCAAATTTTTGTGGATGGAGACTCCTCCATGGTCTTCTCCATCAGACTGAAGCCAAGTATCTCATTTACAACGAGGGTGTGCTCTTAATCCAGGTTAGCTACAGACTTTCTCTAAGTTTAACAGGACTCTAGAGACAGAAAAATATTTCTCTTTGGGACTAGGGTGGGGACTGCAGCTGACTCTATACCTCCTTAGCAAAGTCACTCCCCTGGACCTGTTCCCAAGGTTTATGGCTGCATGGGGAAGTTTAGGTCTTCTCTGCTTGGATACAAACGGTTTTCACATTATAGGCTAAGAAACATTTAAAATAGTATCTAGCAAACCTCACAGCTTAGGAGGAGCCTGGCACAACAGTTTGCCAGTTTAGCGTACGTCCGCTCATGTTTGTGGTTTTGATTTGTGTGAAGTTTTACATGCTTCACTTTATGAGTTAATTTCAAATTATTCTGATTAGCTCAAGCTATTACCCCCTGGAAACTAAGCTACTGAATGACAAGGCTCCCACTAGAGGAGAGAATTGTGCTAAAGAAAGTGGACCGGCTCTTTGCTCCAGCCTGGTCCTGGATGTTTCAAGCTTTCTTTGCTCACTTGGACCTACTGGAGCAGGAGCCCCTTCCTGGATGCTTCCCGGACAAGAGATGTGGCTGACTTTACCTACTTCTCATGGATAGTTATGACTCTCTTCCCTTTTCTGGACACATGGATGACTGCGTGCCCAGACTTGCCTGCAGCTGACCAGAGCCATGAGTCTAGTTCTAGCAAAGTGCTGGGAAAGAGGTAACGTGTGCTGCTTCCAGGCCATAGCACGTAGGGGCTGGTGTGAGTAGCACGTTCCTACTGTTATGAAGCCCCTTGTTGAGATGGAGATGCTGGAAAACCGCATAAGCCTGGGATGTTGAGTGAAACCTTGGATGGCCCTGGAAGGTTGGCTGTAGCTAGAGGTTTTGGAACAAAAAATAAATTGCTGCAGTTGTTCATTTCAGAAACTTTGGTGTTGCCTATTCCGGCCTCGTGATCTAGCCTCTTTGATTGATACATGCATAAATCAAATACGATTGTCAAAAACAAGGCCTGCTCTGCTTGTATGATTTGTGCTGTTGCTTAGTCCCCTGTTGATAGTGGAGTGTCAAAGAAGGGTGCTTTTCACGGTGGGAAGAGGATATTGATTACTACCCAAGAGCCACTGGCCGTTTCTTCCTTGTGACGAAGCCCCAGTTTTGCTTGGGAAACATCCCTCCCACTCCAGACACCCTTTCCCATGTAGTCACTCTTCATCAAGCCTGTCATGATAGTCCATGGGCCCATGACACAACTGTAATTCATGTGCTGAAAGATGATGGCATCTCCTGGGGTGGGGGCTCTGGTTAAGATTTCCTTTTCTTAAAATAATACATGTTGGGAATAGTCTTCTTTCTCCCTTGGATTTTCTTGTGTCTTCATATGACTCTTGGGTTGGTGCAATCATGTTAAAAACCACAATAGTAGCCAAATCGTCACTAAAATTGGCAGAAAAGAAAGACAGAAAGACCCCGTGTCACTAACGACAGTGCTGAGCCACTGACTTCACCCACCCCAAACGTTCCCAGCCTTAGAAATTCATGTTAAGCATGAAAATTATTTTATGCATTACAGTTGAAGTCAGTTGAGGTATTCTTTCACAGCTGATACCTGAGACTTGTTTAAACTGTGCGGTCCACTTACAGGTGGGTTTTCTTCTGCCTCTGCCACCCCTGAGAGAGCAAGACCAACCCCCTCCTCTCTTCCTCTGCCTCCTCATCCTAGCCATCGTGAAGATGATCCACTTCCACTTGCTGAATAGTAAGTATATTTTCCTTCTTTTCTTTTCTTTCTTTCTTTTTTTCCCACTATGTCGTCCTGAGTAGAGTGCTGTAGCGTCACAGCTCACAGCAATTCAAAACTCTTGGGCTGAAGCAATTCTTTTGCAATTCTTTTGCTTCAGCCTCCCAAGTAGCTGAGACTACAGGGCCTGCTTCCATGCCTGGCTATTTTTTTGCTGTTGCAGTTGTCATTGTTGTTTAGCTGGCCCAGGCCGGGTTCCAACCTGCCAGCCTTGGTGTATGTGGCCGGCGCCGTAACCACTGTGCTATAGGTGCTGAACCTCCTTATTTTGTTTTCTTTTTTTTTTTTTTGCAGTTTTTGGCCAGGGCTGGGTTTGAACCTGCCACCTCCTATATATGGGGCCGGTGCCCTACTCACTGAGCCACAGGCGCCACCCCTTATTTTCTTAATAACATTTTCTTTTCTCTAGTTTACTTATTGTAAGACTACAGTATATAATACATAAACATATAAATATGTGTGCATCAACTATTTATGTTACAGTAAGTTTTGCTGTAATTTGTGGGGGAGTCTAAAGTTATATGCACATTTTCAACGGCATGGAGTATGGGCATCCCTACCCCCTATATTGTTCGTGGGTCAACTATATCCTTTCTTCCTGAAATAGAATCTATTCTTTTTCCTGTACCCTGCTTTCTGTGTTTTTCCCCCCTCTCCTTTCTCTGGTAGGGTTTCCATACGCACTTGCTCAAATAAACATATTGGAAATGGCAAAAACTTTGTCTTGTCACTAGTTGACCCATGCTAGCTAATTAGTTTTGCTAAGTTTTAGCTTCTTCATTGTAAAATAGGAAATACAAAACCTGTAGAGAGATATGATAATGTTAAACAATGGTTTTTATTGGTATGATAAATAATAACTAACATTTATTGACTCTTGCTAGGTGTCTGGTACTGTTCTAAGCTACACACACACACATACAGCAGTCAATGATAAGGGTGCTATTATCATTTCATTCCACAGATGAGAAGAGTGAGCACCTTATCTGAGATCTTGTTAACAGTGAGTGACAGGTTGGTTTTTGAATCCAGTAGCTTGACTTCAAAGCCCTTAATCCAGTGTGAGCACCTAGAGTTGACTCTCTGCTAAAGGCCATGCCAGACTTCTGTGTGCCTTTGCCCTTATACTTCTACCATCTGCTCCCTACTAATAAGATTCATAAAGAAGGTGGCTGCTATAGTTTGGATATTTGGACCTACAAAAGGGCAACCCAAGGGATCCTTGTGATGGAACAATCTCATGTTGAAATTTGATATCCACTGTTGGAGGTAGGGAATAATGGGAGGTGTTTGTGTCATCGGGGTGGATGTCTCCTGAATAGATTAATGTCCCCTTGGTGAGAGTTCTGTGAGTTCCCCTGAGAACTGATTGTTAAAAAGAGTCTGGCACCCCACTTCTTGCTTCCTCTCTCACCCTGTGATCACTGCACAGGCTCCCCTTCACCTTCCACCATGAATGAAAACAGCCTGAGGACCTCTCCAGAAGCAGATGCTGGCGCCTTACTTCTTGTACAGCCTGCAGAACTGTGTACCAAATAAATGTCTTTTCATTATAAATTGCCTAGCCTCAGGCATTCCTTTATAGAAACACACAATGGACTAAGATAGGGGTTCTCAGACAAAATACAAAAAAGATCACAAAACAAAAAAGATATAACAGCATGCAGGCTAGCCTCCCCACAAGATGTCCTTGGGAGCAGGGTCACTAGCAGTCATAGCAGAGGAGCACTCCCAGGGTCTGTCTTGGGCTTGTTTCTTTTCTTTCCTTTTTGGTTTGTTTCAACTTTTTATTTTAGAATAATTATAGACTCACAAGAAGTTACAAATAAATGTGTAGGGAGGTCCTGCGCACCCTCCACCCAGTGTTAAGTCCTTGCATAACTATGGCACAATATCAAACCCAGGAAACTGACCTTGGTACCATTACACGACTTTGCAGAGCTTTTCCCAGTCTCACATGCACGTGTGTGCACCGGTAGCACTATGCAATTTTCTCCTGTATGTATATTTGGGTATCCTCCACTACAGTAAGATACAGGCCTGTTCCATCACAAGGATCCCTTGGGTTGCCCTTGTGTAGGTCACAGCCACTTCCCTCTTTCCCACTCCTCATATCCTCCAGAAACCATTAATTGGTTCCGATAATTTTGTCATTCCAAGAGTGTTACATAAATGGATCACACTATATGTGACTTTTTGAGGTTGACATTTCGCACACAGCATAAAATTTCCTGGAAATCCACCCAAACTGTTTATGTTGTATATCAATAGCTTGTTTCTTGTTATTGCTTAGTAGTATTTCATGGTGTTAGTGTACCAGTTTGTTTAACCAGTCACCTGTTGAAGGATGTTTGGCTGTTTTCAGGTTTTTGCTATTATTAATAAAGCTGGTACAAACATTCGTGTACAGGTTTCTGTGCAAACATAAGTTTTCCTTTTTCCAGGGTAAGTTTTCCTTTTTCCAAGGTAAACACCCACAAGCTTGACTGCTGGGTCATATGGTAAGTACATGTTTAGCATTTTAGAAACTGCCGAACTACTCTCCAGAGAGGTGATGACATTTCACAGCCTCATGTTCATATATCCTATGTTAAATCTTTCTTTCCACTTACATTTTGCTTTGCTTTTAAAAAAGCTTTTCATTTTAAAATAAGTTTGCATTTAACATAAAAGTTGTAAGAATAGTACAAAGAATTCTTATATTCTCCAAGATCAACCAAATGTTAATTTTGCCACATTTGCTACCGCATTTCCTACCTCTGTCTCTCTCTATGTCTATCAACTATCTGCCTTTCTGTTTCTTTTTTGAACTATTTGAAGGTAAGCTGCAAACATTATGTCCCTTTACCTCTAAATACTTCATTGTGTATTTCCTGAGATCAAGGACATTACCTGATATATCACTATACAGTGATCAGAATGCGGGCATTTAACAATTATTACCTAAAATACCAATGTTTTTCAGATTTTCTCAGTACAACTTCTGGAGATTTATTTTTCTTGGGATCGCATCACAAATCACAGGCTACATTCACTTAGGTTTCTTTGCTTTAGCCACTTTTAACCTAGGAGAACATTTCAGCTCCTCCTTTTATTTTAAAGACCCAGGCCAGTATTTTATAGCGTGCCTCTCAATTTTGTCTTGCTCCCTAAATCATCACCATTAGATTTAGCTTGTGGATTTTTGGCGTGAGTGCCATGGAAGTGATGATGCTTCCCGCTGGGGTATCCTAACAGGAAGCACAAGACAGCCATTTGTTGCACTATTGGTGGTGTCGACCTTTGTCACTTGATTAAGGTGGTATCTGCCAGTTTTCTCCCTTTATGATAATAAGCATTTGTCATGAGACTGTGTAAAATATCTTGTTGCTCATTAAATATTTAGCCTCTGATGATTTTTGCCTGCAACAGTTTGTATTACAATGGTTGCAAATTTAATCTTCTAAGTCCATCTTTTCTTGTATATTTATTAGTTGACATCCGACAGTAGTTTCTTCTTGTCAACTATGAGCCTATTGATCTACTTACCTAAATATCTGTCTGTTTTATTATAAACATGACTCAGACATTATTATTTTATTCAATAGATTATAATACATTATCATTTTTAATTTTGATGCTCAAATTGTCCCAAATTTGGCCAGTGGAAGCCACTTAAAGCTTTAATGTGTCTCCACCGTTCTTTGAGCACTTTTTCACCTCTTGGCACGAGAAGTTCCAGTCTCATCTTGTACTCTCCCTGTCCTGGCCCTGGACTGAGTTACTTCTCCCAAGAGCCCTGGCCCTTATTGATAAGCTGAGACCTGGTTCTGGGTGTGCCTGCACGCTGGGGGTGTTGTAGCTCCTAAGCCCTGTCAGAGCCTGGGTCTGGAGTTTTCCAAGGCAAGTCCTGGGGATGCTGCAGAGCCTGGTGCTGCTTGGTACATTCCGAGTCACTTTTACTCCCAAGACATCCCAATGAGGTAGACACAGGTCATTTCATGGTGGTGGGGGTGAGGGTTTCATTGACTCCCTTCTTGGGCTCTGTCTGGCCAAGTAGGGCAGGTGCAAGAGCTGTATGGTTGAAGCAATCTTTGTAGGACAGGAGAGAAGCAGGAGCCACAGCCAAAGAGAGGCCTCGTGAAACATCCCCCAGGCAAAGCATTAGAAAAGTAAAGCCCTCCCCACCCCATCCCACTCCCCGAAATAGCTCCTGTCCCAGAGGAGATCCTGATAGACAGAGACATTGCTTCTATTACTGTTACTTTTTCCTTTCTTAGAACTACCAAGCATTGCAACCTGGAAATCTACCAAGCAGCACCAGACTCTGCAGCATCCCCAGGACTCGCCTTGGAAAACTCCAGATCCAGGCTTTGACAGGGCTTAGGAGCTACAACACCCCCAATGTGCAGGCACACCCATTTATGCTGCTTCAGGTTTTGCACATGGGTTGTCCCCAAATGATGGAAGAAAATTCAAGGGGCTCCCAAGACCCAGTTGGATTTTGAGACATTACATCCAGTGCAGCAAGTTCTTTGCCCTAAGAGCTCACTTATTAGGTATGGTGGTGGCAAGGTGTTAGGAGAGAATGGAATTAATAGTATGAAAAGAGAACTGTTTTGTGGAAGATAACAATCCAGGTTTAAAAGATTCTCCACCAAACTGGCTAAAGACAATCCAGCCTGCAAACCAGGAATCGGAGCTATTAAGAATTGATTTGGGCCAGGCATGGTGGCTCACGCCTGTAGTCCTAGCAGGGTGGGTAGATTGCCTGAACTCAGGGTTGGAGACCAACTTGAGCCAGAGCAAGACCCCTGTCTCTCATAAAAATAGAAAAAAATAGCCGAGTGTTGTGGCGGGCGCCTGTAGTCTCAGCTAATTGGGAGGCTGAGGCAAGAGAATCGCTGGAGCCCAAGAGTTTGAGGTTGCTGTGAGCTGTGATGCCACAGCACTCTACCAAGGAGGACAGAGTGAGACTGTCTCAAAAAAAAAAACAAAAACAGAGTTGATTTGGCTCCAGGAAAGTAGAAATCTAGTCCAGCCAGCAACTTCATGAATGAGACTTTGTGAGACTCCCATATATAAGGAAGGGGGCTGATGTAGGCTGATGTACTGAATTTGGGGACTGTATTGTAGAAGAGGTTATGAGTCACTGGTCAGAAAGGAATGGGAGGAAATATACTTATCCCCAGGAAGGGCTAGCTCTGTCTTTTGTAATGGGACTCTGAGAAACCCCTGGTCAGGGGAAGCTGCTTTCATTCACTGCTGAGATGCAAGGGCTGCCCTCAACAGTGTTCAGAACTTTTATAGGCAAATTCAAGGTCAATAAGGCAGAAATCGGAGGGGGGGGGGTGGTGAGCCAAAACATTTCTTCACTTTTTACTAATATTGGTTTTGTGACAACTAGAGTATTTATGTAGGTCACATGGTATTTCCATCCTTCACTTGGTTGCTTTTCTGGGATAGGAAGACTGGACCAGGAAAGGCCTTCCCAGCACCAGTAACAGGGTGAGCCTTCCTATTAACATAATGATGGTCTTTCTTCCTAACACTCCAATAGGGTGAGTGCCAGCCTCTTTAGGATCTCACAGTGCTTTATACATGACATATTAGTTATCCCATAGTTTTATAGTTAGATGAAGTATAAAAATAGTAAAAAGATAGAATAAAAATTCTAATATATTATTACTTTATCTAATAAAATTATTATCAGTTATCATTCTAATAAAATTTAAGCACAAGAGACTAATTTTCAACAAGGAGGAGAAAGAGGGAGAGGTATATTAAGCATTTTAAGAGGAAGCATTTTATGTCATAGTGTGGTCTTCACTGAAAATCTTCACGTGAGGTTATCTTTCCTGTTTTAGACATAAAAATTACAGCAAGACAGACTGAATAACTTGCACGTGATCCCATAGCTATAAGTGGCAGAGCCGGAATCAAATCTGATCGCAGTGCTTGCAAGTGTTCTCAAAGCTGTTACATTTGCATCTAGTTGAAATTGACTCCAATATTAGACACGTTAAATATAATTTGTAAATATCCATATAAAACATGAGTAACACTGGGTAATTTGAGACACCTGTGACTAAAACATGCCACCATGTCTAGCCATCATTTAACAGGGAGGAAGCAGGGAATTCAGAATACATCTTTGATACTTAAATAGAAAACAAATATTAGCCACTATGGTCAATAAAAAACAGATGACCAAATAAATGGCGAATTGAAATAGGGTAGTTGGGGTTTGCTCAATAGATAGTTAAGGCTTGGAGTGTAAGACCATGGGTTCTGGGACTCACTTTACTCCACGTGACACCTGACAGCTCAGCTGTGAAATGAAGGGCAAGTCCTTACCCTCAGTTATGATGTGGCCCAGGATTGACTGGCAGAGAAGAAACCATCATGAATATATAGCACCCAAATACCAAGTCACTAAGACCAGACAGTTAGAAGATACATTTGGCCAAGATGACAAGGGTAACCTTTCCACCCAACATTTTGAGAACAGATCTGACTGTAAATATTCCAACCTATCATCTTAAGGATGCGCCACTTGAAGATCATAACATCTCTCTCTCTCTTTTTTTTTTTTTTTTGTTTGTCAAAGATGGTCACCATAAGTAAAGAGGTCTCTGGAGGGCTAGGCCGCTTCTGACGGAAGTCCAGAAGTGACATGAATAACTCACTGAGGGGCTGTGCCTCTTACTCTGACGTCTCTGGGTAGCTTTAATCTTGGGCAAACCCAGGGCTCCTTTGCCAGGACTACAGTGGATTGTCAAGCAGGGAGCAGCTAAGCATCTTTCGTCTCCCTGCCTTTACCAGGCTTGACTCCTGCCTTCCAGGTGCCTTGACCTGGTGGAGAGGTTAAGAGCCATGTTGGTGAGTCCTATAACCATAAAAATTTAATACAGATTTTGTAGGACACTTTTTAGATTACAATGTGCTTTCAATTACATTATCTAATATAATGAGGGACAAAAAGTGGAACACATCTAACAAAAGACATAAGACAAACACGGCATGTTCCCCAAACAATGCTGCCCCTGCTGTAGACGCTGTGATCAGAGCACAGGAGGAGGCCTGAAGGCGAGCAGGCTCATGGGAGCTGGCAGCCTGGCAGAGGCAGGCGGAGCCGATGACCCACATGTCTCATGTCCCCCTGCCCACATAGACTCCACCTGGTGCAGTGCCAGGAACTGGACCTTCTCGAGAAACATCCTCGGCCAACTCTGACAGAAACCGCACTCTGAGGGTGTGCATGCATTCGAGTGGTCTGGCCAGACCAGACCCCTTGGAGATGAATGAAGCTGTAAGCAATTGGAAGTTTGTGCCCTGGCGATTTATCTCCAAGGACCTCATTTAGGACAGTGCCTTGAAAAGGGTAGGAGTTGTGTCTCCCTTGGCCTGACATTTTCTAACTCCTTTATAAATCTGATCCATATTCCATTACTTTCAGATACGCAGTCCCTGCCTGGCTGCTGAGGTGGCCACCAGTGAGTAAGCCACCCTGGATTATACTAGCATTTGCACCAGAGTCTCCGACGTCATTCTCTGAAGGAAAATGAGAGCAGGGAAAGATCCTCCAGCAATAGTACTGATGGGAGGATCGCTTTGGGCAAGGGACTTGTTGGGGTCCTTCCAGACATTCAGAGTGAGGCTGCTGAGTCCAGTCATGTTTGCCCGGGCATGTCCTTAGGCTTCAGAGAGGCCTCGGGCGGGGGGAGGTGGCCCAACAGAGCAGCTCTTTGCCAGCCCTGAGGCCAGCTTCATGCAGAAGGGACAGTGGGATGAGATTCCTCCTCCATCCCCACTCTGGGGTGAGTGAGCAAACACATGTCTAGGTCACATCACAGGCTGAGGGTAGCCAGTGATCATCTGTGAGTGACCAGGGCTCAGAGGTGGGGCTGCTGGTGGATAGCAGGGGAGGTCAGCACTCGGACTTGAAGGCCTCCACCCTCTGCCAGGACTGGCAGGTTCTCTAGAGGCTCCTCCTGGCTGCATACCCTGTAGCCTAATGCCCCTCCTCTCTCTCCTATCTCCTGGTGATCAAGATGTTACGAGGGACAGGCAGGGGACTGAGAGAGTACAGGAGCCAAGTTAAGACTGGGGTCTGTTGGGCCTTGTGGCCTTAGAAACACACTCCAATTCCTCCTGTTATTCTAAGTTCATCTGTGAAATGAGGGACTTTAAGGTCTTGTCCAGCTTGAACAAACAGTGGTTTCAGAGAGGGTTCTTAACCCAAGGTGCATGGATCTTGACTGGGTTTCAAGGGATCCACAAGGCCTCTGAGGGTACACAAGCCCTTGTCTGTATGTTCATAATGCATTTCTTTCAGGAAAGAGTGTCGATAGCTTCCTTAAATCCTCACTGGGCTCAGAGACGATGACACTTATAGAGCACGTGTAATAGGGTAAGCACCCTTCTCACTCTTTAAATCAAGTAAGTCACATCTAGTCATCACATCAGTTCCCAGGGACACAGAGAGGGTAGGTAATTTGCCCAAGGCCACGGTAGGCATTTAGACTCTACAGCCCAAGCTCTCAACCACTATACCACATGGGGTGAACAATAGTTTTTTCATTCTTCTTTCCAGTACCTGAAAAAACCCTTCAATCTTCACCTGCAGTGATGTTATAAAGGTGAATAAGGTATTTTAAGGTTGAATTTCTCTTCCAATTTAACTTACCGGCATTGATTTCATTGTTAATAATCATTAATGCCAATTTAAGTCATTAATAATAAATTAGTGGTAATGAACCAATTACAATAAATCAATAATAATGCTTTAAGTCAAGAATAATGAAGTCTTATTAATAGCTATAGAATAACTGGTGCATGAATAGCATGACAAATGCATGAGTCCCTTGTAAGTTTTGTTTCATAGTAACTGATCTCCACTAATTCCTGTTTCTGCAGATCCCTGAAATTGTTCAAAAAATGTCCTGAGAAAATCAATCTGTTATTATTCTTCACGACTATATTTGGAGATATTCCCAAGTCTTGCATGACAAATTATTTTTCCTGCAGTATTAGCCTGTTGTTACCCAAACATACACTATAAAAAGAAGTGAATAGAAAGATAAGAGAGACATAAAAAACAACTTATTACTTATAAAATGTTTTTCTGTAGAACACCCAACATGGAAAAAATTACTTCATTATGATCAAGCATGATGGCCTATCTTAACTGCATGTTTCTATATATGTATTCTGGAGACCAAGCCATTTTATGCAAAACTTGTGCCAGATGACTTTATTGGATTCTTTGGATTCAGGCAGTAACACACATGACTTGCAGAGTTTCGGTATGCACAGTGGTACCAGATGTTATAGTATCACTTTTACTATGTGTTCCTTAAAAACTGCGGGACTGTCTATGAGAAGAGAGCAAACATTGGAACAAGACTGCCGAGAGCACACACTAACATTACTTTGTGGGAAGCAGAAAAACCACCCAACATCATATTCAAATGAAATGTTGAGGCTACCCACTGGAAGAGTTGTGTTTTCCTGGAGATCATGGTGCAGCTGACCCAGAATCCTGGTCCAGAGGTGTCTATGTCTTTATGCGTCAACATGTTCTGGGTTAAGCCCAGTGAGGAGAAGGGGCTTGGTGAGTGCTGACTAAGTGGAAAATGGATGGTCTCTGAGATGGCCCAGGCTGAGGAGGCCTCCTATCACCCCGACAAAGGGGGACCTGGGCCTCCCTTCTTCTCCTGGCAGATTTCTAAGTTCCTTCAAGGAGACTTAGGACTTGCACCTGTAAATACCAGTGATGCGCAGGCACATAGAAGCCACTTAACGTGCAGGTTGAGTTGAAGAATGAATCAGCATCAGTTGAGAGCCCAAAGTTGAGAAAAACTACAAAGACCAGAGAAAATGTATTTCTCCTTTTTCATGCTATCTGGGCAGTTTGGTCTCCAAGACTTTCTGCTGCTGTCATTGTAAATGAAGTGAGACAGAGCTTTCACTTCTAAAGCCCTTTGGTTTCTTCCACTTATTGCCTTTGAAAAGCATGTTCCAAACAAATAAGATAAGAAGACAAGGAGAGAAAGTTACCCAGTGTGGATTTCACATCTGTTTCATGAATCTGCAAAGATGATGGCAGGTTCATAAATACTTTCCCGGCCATGGTACCTGGAGTCACACAGACTCCAGGTCATCAAGATACCTGTTTTCCCTCCCCAGGGAAAAATAATACTTGTTTTTTTTTTAAAATAAGTTTTCAATTTCTGGCACCTAAAATATTTTAAAATCCTCTGTTGTAAACATGCAGGTAGAAAGAGAAGGAAATGTGACATTTGTTGAGAGCCTGTTTTGTATAAGTGTCCCTGGTGTTTAAAGGTTCTTGAGAATGTCACAGAATTTCAGGACATGCACACAAGCCAAGGATAGTGGCAAGTTTACTGAGCCAAAGTGGACAGACCTAGAGAAGGCTGTGCAGAAGAGAGCAGGCAGGTGTGGAAAGAACCACACCCACCCCAAGTGTAGCTGTTTTTATTGTGTTTGTTAAAGTCACAGCAGGCTGGGCAGTGTTTGTTCTGCCCAACGTCCTTTCTCACTCATAGTTCCTTGCTTCTCTTACAAGGGGGTCAAAACCACAATGCTAATTTCTTATAACTATGGTACAATGAGAGAAAGTTACCTTCTACCTGTGCCTACATCAATGATGGGAAATTAATGGCTCCTTTCTTCTCCCCACGCAAGCCATGATTCTGGCTGTCTTTTCAGGGCCATTTGTTCCAGTTGCTAACTCTTCTGTTCCCTCCTCCCTTGGTCACACCCGACAGACTACTTATTCTAACACAGGCGTTTTATCTATTTTGTTCAACTTACTATAATTCTGTAGTAACACTGTGATGTAGGCATTAATCCAGATTCACAGATTGGGAAACTGAGTCTCCTCCTGTCAGTAAGCGGCCAGACCAGTACTCTACACCGGGCCTGTCCACCTCCATAGTTTGGACTCTTTCTGGTGTGTCTCCTTGCTTCCTGCTTATCCCATTTCACTTTTTCATTGAGCACTGCAAAAAATCCTACCCATTTGGAATTTTGTATGGGCAGGAAATTAAGTTGAAAAAACACAAATGGTGGATGACGTAGTGCCTAAATAATGGGAGCAGCACTTGTCCTCACAGCACAGCTACACACCAAAGCCAGAGACAAAACTGGGCACCCACCTGGGGCTCCCGGCTCTTCTGGTTTCCCCATTTTTGCATCAGTGTATTGTTACATTCCATATGAAAACAGATATAACATGTCCTCACCATGTAAAGTTAGAAAAATACAAAAGTGCACAGCACTCTGGGAGACTAAGGCGGGTGGATTGCTTGAACTCAGGAGTTTAAGAACACCTAAGCAAGAGCAAGACCCTTCTCTAAAAAAAAGAAAAAACTAGCCCAGTGTTGTGTAGCTGTAGTCCTGGCTACCTGGGAGGCTGAGGCAAGAGGATCACTTGAGCCCAGGAGTTTGAGGTTGCTGTGAGCTATGGTGCTAGAGCACTCTACAAAGGGTGACAGTGAGACTCTGTCTGAAAAAAAAAAGGAAAAAAAAGTGCACAGAGGAAAAAGCCTACCATCACAAAGCATAGTCATCTCACCACTGAGAAATAACCACAATTCACATTTGTCAATATATTTCCATTTTTACTGTGTATACACATATATGCAATGTATTTTAAAGATGGGCTTCACAATGTAGTTTTATCACCTGGCTTACAACTGAATATATTGTGAACATTTTCTCTCTTCTACGAGTTAAAATAATTGCACCGTTTGGAGAAAACATTTATTCAGCAATCTTGTTGGGAAAATTCAGATGTAAGCTTTTCCAAAGGAGTTGTCATTCTGTTTACAATGTCTTGATAAAATAAGGAAGTTCTTGTCTTTTACAGCTTTTTATGCCCTTCAATTTAGTCTTTTAACTTGCTTTTTAATACCCACCTAATCATCAATCAAGTAACACATTTTATCTTTTCCAATTCTTCTCTCTCACTCACTTCCTTTTTCCTACCAATCTCCCTGAACCACCCCAGACTTCCGCCACTACATCATTCCAGCTCCTCCCTTTAAAGTCTTTTTCTTCTAAAGATATTGTCTTTATTGATTTTGATCAACTCTACTTAAAATTTTATCCTCAGTTCTACATTAGGTTTAGTCTTCAATAATCTGAAGACAGAATTCAATTGTTTGAAAGGAAATATTAGTAAGAAGACCATGGTAGAGTTGGTATGATATATCAAGAAACATAGGACTTGAGCACAATGTAGATATAGCTGAGATTTTTTGGAAAAAAAATTTCTGGGGAGAGGGCAGGGGAGAGGTAAGAAGTACTTGGTACTTTAAGACCACTATGGCCTTGTAATACAGCCTAAAATCTGGTATGGTGATACCCCCAGCTTTGTTTTTATTACTAAGAACTGCCTAAGTTATACAGGGTGTTTTCTGGTTCCAAAGTGCAGAATAATTTTTTTCCAGGTCTTGAAAGTAGGATGTTGGTATTTTAATAGGGATGGTGTTGAATGGGTAGCTTGCTCTGGGAAGTATAGACATTTTAATAATGTTTATTCTTCCAAACCATGAGGATGGTATGTTCTTCCATTTGTTAAAGTCTTCTGCTATTTCCTTTCTTAGGGTTTCATATTTTCTTTAAAGAGGTATTTCACTTCTTTTGTCAGGTATATTCCTAAGTATTTCATTTTCTTTGGGGCTGTGGTAAAGGGAGTTGTGTCCTTAATTAACCTCTCATCTTGACTGTTGTTGGCATATACAAAGGCAACTGAATTGTAGACATTGATTTTATAACCTGAGACATTACTGTATTTTTTAATGACTTCCAAGAGTCTTGTAATTGAGTCTTTGGGGGTTCTCTACGTATAAAATCATATCATCAGCAAAAAGGGAGAGTTTGACCTCCTCTGCACCCATCTGGATGCCCTTTATTTTCTTGTCTTGTCTAATTGTATTGGCTAGAACTTCCAGCACTATGTTGAATAGCAATAGTGACAGACGACAACCTTGTCTGGTTCCAGTTCTAAGAGGAAAAGCTTTTAGTTTTACTCCATTCAGTAACATACTAGCTGTGGGTTTGTCATATATAGCCTGAATCAGTTCAAGAAATGTGCCACCTATACCTAGACTCCTCAGTGTTCTAATTAGAAAAGGATGCTGGATTTTATAGAATACCCTTAGATAGTAGGGCTGAGAACATTGCATACTTTTTCTTCCATTCTTGAGATACTTTGCAAAAAGAATATGTTCCACCTCCATCCATGTAAACATGAAAGAGGTAAAATCTCCATCTTTCTTTAAGGCTGCATAGTATTCCATGGTATACATGTACCACAATTTATTAATCCATTC